>JAFELO010000374.1:452336-473614 GCA_017140195.1 Eumaeus atala | reverse complement strand
GAGGGGGGGGGGCATTCGGCCGTTATCAGTGGAGGGGGTGACAGTGACGTGTTTCAATGACTTGCCCAACTTCAGAGGTTAAATAGGAAATGTTATTTACTGATCTCAAAGGAGACGGATAAACTTTATTGTAACTGCACTTAAAGCTTTTGGGGGCTTTGTTCTATATATAAGATAGATGTATACATAACTTTTACGGAATTTGTCCCGGTGTATTTAGTTGTTTTATTAAACACGGACTTTTCGGATGCTTTACAGCATTTGTCACGGGTGGAGATGGTTTTTATTTATTGTTTTTTTTTATTTATATAACACTTAAGTTATCTTACAGGAACATAAACCCGGTACAGAGCCAAACGAAACTTATTGCCCATTGTGGGGGGAGAAGGAGGGCAACGCATCGGCATAGTAATTACGTGGATGTCCATGGGCGTCGGTAGTCGTAAAAAGGCTCCGATTGCTCGTCTGCCCCCTATTCTATAAAAAATTATAGAGGGGCAAACGAGATATCGGAGCCCTTTTTACGACAACCAACGGCCATGAATATACACATAATTACTATGCCGATGCGTTGGCCTACTTCTCCCATCGCAATGGTCCACCGGCTACTCACAAACCGCACGAAACGCGACATCGTCGCTGTCACTTTACGGCGGTAGTATGTGAGCGAGAGTTACCTCCCCGGTCGTGCCGAACCAATTCCGTTGCATAGGAGCATGCAGCGTGGCACTACCTCTTCCTAAAATATTTATTAATCGAAAAACCCGACTACTAACTGCGAATAAACAATGCGTCTACAGTCGGGCCCCATTGTTTGTCAAGACTTCTACCAAGATTTTTAAAATGTGTCCTGAGCTACCTGCAAACCAAGAGGGAAACCCAAGGTCGAATTCGAGTACACGAATCTAGGTTTCCTCACGTTTTCCTTCACCGTAGGGCACTAAAATATACTCGAGTTAGAAATTTCATTGGCACATGGCGGGGTTCGAACTACCGGAATGAGAGTCCGTACATAGCCGCAAGACCACCGAAGCTCTCTCGAACGGAGAATACATTCGACACAAAAACTTCAAACAACTCCTAGGAAGCAAAACCAATATAACCAATATGCCGTTTATTAATTCCCACCATCATTTATGGCTACAAGCCAGACTTTCCATAAAAATACAAACACGTTTCCATTCTCCGTCCGCTTTTGTGATCATAGAAAGTTGACCTCCGACCGTACGCCGAAGGTGGTAGATGGTATTTACCATGTAACGAAATAAATGTTTGTTCGATTGTTGGCCACCTTGGTACTGCGAATGAATAATGATTGTTATAATAGAATAGAATAGAATAATAGTTGTGATACTTGATTATAAACGCGGACTTAAGAGGCTAATTAATTTACGCAGATTTCTCGCCCCCTTTTGTTCTATGGGCCACAATGGGCCACCGGTTACTCAAGTGACGTTCATCGTTGTTTCTTTAAAGAAGCTTTACTTCAATGAATGAACAAAAATCTTTGACAATACTGTCCCCGGTGAACTTTTTTTTTACGGAGCTGGACTTTTGGTGAGGAAGCGAAGAGCAGCCTTATACAGCGTCATCGGATTATCACCCGAGGGTCATGGGACTAGGTTTGGGGTCGAAAGGGGGACCGACCCCTATCCCGCTGATGGGAGACATTCATCCCGATATGAGAGTGTCTATGACAACAAATTTAACTAATATCTTGGCCAGAGGGTGGTGTTGGGTTGAGCCCATAGATTTTGTTGGGAGACAGACAAACTCCATTAATTCCCGTGTCGATGTTTTTAGTGGATTGATGGCACTCCATCCATGGTGTACTACTTGCACATATATTGTTCATCTGGTTACTGACATTTCTATCGGAAATGGGGCGACCGTCCAGTCTGTACACAGGGACGGGAACCTTTGGATGACGAATGAAGCTTATGTACGCGGTCCCTTCCTTCACTTCCTCCGTAGACCACCGGAAAATCACACAACGCACGAAACGCGACAGCTTACAAGTCATCCACGACCTAAGCAAGATTCGAACCCGTGACCTCTGTCGTAACACGCGGACTTAACGCCACGTTACCAAGTCAGCCAGCCGTCGCACTGTCACTGCCTACTGCCTACTCCTTAATTCCACGGGCCTTGAGCATAATTTCTCGACGAGTAAACTCGATTAAACTTTCCACAAACCTATTATAACGCAGAAACGATCGAAAAACATTTCGATCATCCCTGATTCGTAACGCGCAATTTGGCGGCCATTTTTCGCGCAGAATTCGCGCGCTCACGCCATTAGTGCTGTGACATGAAATCGCAACTTATTCACGGTGCCACTATTATTGCCCATGTAATTATGTTGCTTATAAAGCCATTTTGTCTCAAGTGAAAATGAGCAAGATTTCTTATTTGTCCGACTGGGCGAAATTGTTTTCGCAGCTATGTTATTTAACAGGTGTATTTTTCATCAGCCCTTATCGGGCCACTGCTAGACATAGGCCTCTTTCAGTGAACGCCAAGACGGCCGATCTCCTGCTACTCGCATCCGTCCCGGACCGGCTACTGCACGGAGATCGTGAACGGTCTACCAATATTTCGTTTTAATAAACGCGGCCTCCTCTCCAGAACCTTGTGGCCCATCTGCCATCAGATCTTCTGAATTGCCAGCCCATTGCCACTTCAGTGAGCTTAACTTCGCGTGATATCGGAAACTTGATTTCTCCGCCTTATGACTTCGTTGCCAATTTCGATTCTACAAAGAAACACCCAACATAGCACGTTCAACAGCCCGCTGAGCTACCGCATACCTGCGGGACCAGTCCTAAATTAAGAGGCCATGTTTCGGCCCCGTAGGTCATGAGGAGAACGCATTGGTTGAAGACATTTGTCATCAGTATGTATATCGTCTGCCTCGTGGTTTAGTGGTGAGCGTGTTTAGTCACAGGTGGGACGGTTGGGACCAGAGTGTTCTTGGGACATTTTCAATTTATACACGTCACGTAAAAGAAATCTGTCAACATGTTGAGCATGTTAAAAGTCTGAAATCAAACAGATTCATTTCATTAAAAAAACTATAAACATTCATAGTTAAGTAAAACGAACAATAAAATTGAAGATCCTCTTAAAAATAACACACATTTTAGTTGACTTTCATAGTTTTTCACCTTTAGAATTCTTTCATTCGCCATTCTTTCAGAGACCTTTGAACAGAATCCGTTCTAAAGAGCGTAACAATTTCAATCCGGGATAGTTGGTCAACTTCGCACCGCACGGGCCAAACAAAGGGCCCTATATTAAAATAGTTTACGCGTGCCTCGCGACTTTGTCTAACACCTTCGTATAAATATGAAAATCCGGTCTAATGAGTTCCCAGTCTCAATTTGACAATATTTGTTTTTTTATGGAATAGGGGGTAAACGAGCAAACAAGCCTTTTTACGACTACCGACGCCCATGAACACCCACATGATTACTACGCCGATGTGATGCCCTCCTTCACCCCCCTCTAAGGAGCCACATTTCACAAACTATTAATTCACAAACCGCACAAAACGCGACATCCTCGCTGTCAATTTACGGCGGTATTATGTGAGCGAGAGGTACCTCCACATAATTACTATGCCGATGCGTGGCCCTTCTTTCCCACCCCCCAATGGATGAATGGACACTAAAGATGTCAGTTTATAGCGGTATTATGCGAGGATACCTCCCCGGTCGTGCCAGCCCAATTCCGTTGCATAGGAGGATGTAGTGTCGTGCACCATGCATGGCACTAGCTCCTCCTAAGATTTATAGAACATCAAAGATTGTGAAAATGCATTGCCCCTCTTTCTCCTCAATCGACCGAATCTCGCACACCGCTTAAAAATCGACGTAGCTGTCACAACACGGTGGTACCACAGCGATGGTCCCCGTGCCGGCCCAGGCTGTCTGCAATGCAGCAAGCTTTAATTCCTACAAAAAGTATGCCACCAGAGGTGCATCGTTTTACCAGAGCGATAGCTGTCATTCTGCATTGCAAAGGAATCCGGCCGGCATGACCGGGGATGAATCACACGCAGGACCAAGGCCTCATATGAGGCCCCAAAAGATTGGTACTGCTGCCAAATTCCCCACAACGAACTTCGTGATGACGGCTGGCGCAGTGGTAACATAACACCCCACCAAGGTTCAATGCTTGTCATGGCGGTGCGGCTCAGTAGCCTGGGGTGAACCCGAGCGAAACCAGTTGAACCGAGATCAAAGGAAGGCGGCTGAATAGTAGGAGCAGGAGACGTACTTATAAGAATAGGGGACAAAAGAGAAACAGGAGGAGGCACTGCTGCGTACGGGGCAAGGACGAGGATGCGAACCTCGCCCCATTGTACTGTACCAAAGTTGGTGGGTTTGTCCTCTAGTGCGAGGTAACCCATCTGTGGAGGAGGCGACGGCCCCTTAGGGGCCTGACTAGCCGTCGAGGTGTCTTGATGAATTGTTGTTCCCGGGCACCTTACCAAAGGCGGCACTGATGGCACTCGCGGTGGTTTTTGTGGGTATTCGGCACTATCATGTGCGGCGAGCCCCACACACCATTGGACCCCACCTAGAGCCAGTAAAGGCGCGTAAATGCGTTTCCCCGCGTCAACAAAAAAAGTGGTAACACGAACAATCGGACATGTGGTGCCAGAGTGCGGGCTCCGCTCACGTCATGCACGTGTCTATACATTACATGCGTTCCTATAATACAAATCCTAAATGTGTATAATTCCTTTCATCATCATTATTATTATCAGCCCTTATCGGTCCACTGCTGGACATTCACGGTGCCACTTGTTATTGCCCATGTAATTGTGTTGCTTATAAAGTCACTTTATCGCAAGTGAAAATGAACAAGATTTCTCATTTGTCCGACTGGGCGAAGTTGTTTTCGCAGTTACGTTATTAGCCCAGCCCGGGCCACTGCTGGACATTGTCCTCTCTCAATGAACGCCAAGGCGGCCGATATCCTGCTACTCGCATCCATCGTATAACTCCTTAAATTTACAAAACATTAAATACATTTCCGTTACTTACTAACACGAGTGCTTAGCGCAGGACTGGGCTAACGTGGTGTGCTGTGTTCACAGGTATTATTATCCGAATTATTATTATTATATTATTAAACCAAGACATCAACGTTATAACTAATATGCACGTAGCTTACATTACAAGGCAATGATCTAGTTTATATTGAACGGTTAAAGTTAACCAAAATATTGAACTATCGGTTATATAATCGACACCTGTTCTCTATTCATCTAGTATAGTTTTTCTAATCTGGACGCCGAATAGCTTATAACAACATGGCGATGTTGTGAAACAAATCGCCATGACGCATGGATTAGTAAGAGTTCATGCTGCATTGTAGAGGAGTCGGGCATGTCGGGAAATGTAACGGGACTATGGTTCTAAGGGAGTTTTTTTATTTTGGATAGATATCTGTTGATTGTCCCCCCCCCCCCCAGCCATGATAGCTCAACGATCTGCTTATGCCCTACGATAATACAAGGCCAACTTTAGCAACCGCGCGTGAGCTGACCCTCGTTAGAGAGGTGGGGGAGGGGCGAAGGGACTCGGTCCCCACAGCCAAGATAATAATAGTTATTTTTTATCTATATGAATACATCCTTCCAATCCGCGAGATGGCTATCGAAAATCGATTCGAATCATCGAAAAAATCGGTCGCACCGAACGCAAAGACATAGCTGTCTTAGTGACGTTATTATAAGAGGTACCTCTCCGGTTGTTCGAGCCTAATTCGGGCCGCAATGGACCTCTTGCTGGTCCATATAGAAACATATCTAGATAAATGTCTATAATAATAAACGGCTTGACATGATTAAGCTATGTGGTCGCGTTTTGTGTTGCCATTACTTATAGACTTTACCGGGCCCTGGGACCGCAGAATATTCTTGTTTGGTCCCAGACCTCGTAGCGTCATAAGCCGTATGAAACCCATGGACATCCTAATAATTACTATGCTGATTCGTTGCCGTCCTTTATACCCCCCTCCCCCCCTCGTGGGCCATCGACTACTCACTCACAAACCGCTTTATAGGCGACACTGAAGGTGTCACTTTTCGGCGGTATTAAGTAAGCGAGAGGTACCTTCGGACGTGCCGACCCTATTCCGTTGCATAGGTCAAATTACATTGAATATAAAAATAAAATAGTAAAATAAATAGTTTTGCAAGTTTATGGACCATAAAGTTACGGTTCATTGTTGGCTTGGTATAAAAACGATGAAAACATCGATAAAAAGTGATGGGCACCGAAAATGGCGGTCACGCGTCACTACCGAGAGCCGTGAGAAATGTTGCCATGGAAAAAAATCAGTTTTAATTGATTTATCGCAACGATCGTTTCGATTCACGTACCACACACATCGAGTTCGATTTTATTTAATTTCGCGAAATACCCGTGTAACATTGATATTTGTAAAGAGAACTGATAATTTTGTTTGTTTTTCCCCTGTAACGCTTTTTATCAGTCCAATAATGCAATGGGCAAGAAATGGCGGCGTAACTTTAGTTTTCAACGCGATTCCAGATACAAATCACACGATGCACACGTGTTTTTTTTAAATAAATTGTATTAGAGTATTTTTTTTTTTCTATTGCGGTCGTTCTTTTGATAACCATAAATATATATATTATTTATAATATAATTTTTTAAAATAACAATAACGAGCAATCGCAGTTTTTTTACAACTACCGGCGCCCATGAACATCCACATAATTACCGGCTACTCACAAACCGCACGACAACACGGAAGATATCACTTTACGGCGGTATTATCCTGTAACTTATGAAGATTCTAATGTGGGAGTTGCTCAGGAGGTTTTATTAATGTGATGACCGAAAATCTCATATTTACCCTATACCACGCCAGAGGGGAGGAAAATGTTTCTGGAGTGAATGACTATGGAGGTACCTACTTACCTAGTCTGTTACATCGGTATCTGTGTGTATGTAGATTTTTTCATACTATGTCGTATTCACAGGATCGCATTTGTAGGATTTTAACGTGTAAATTATGATATAAGGGTTCCGTTTCTTTCCGTCTCGTCTACGTAACCCCAATAGGACGTGAGGTAGGCGAGGGTGCAGCTTATGTGACATTTCGTGAAGTGAGTTATTGAATCAACTTGGCTCATAGACAATGTTTAATATTTCGCTAGAACAATCTGCATTCACCATTGTGTCACATGTTACACTACTCCCAGTTAACATAAACACTAGTGCAAAAATTACGTCTAGATTCACATATGACAATAGAACTACATTTACGGATTCTATCGCGGTTTATATAATTATTTAACTAGCTTTACACCAACCATGGTCACGGGCGGACTGAGGTGACAGATGTCCTGACGTACCAAGTTTTTTAAAACTACCCGAAGAATTATAATTTTAGTTGTTCCGCTTAACGCAAACAGTAAATTGCTAGATGCCTGGATTCTTCTCCCTGCATGGGGCCCAGTGATAAACACAATAAAATCAAAAAGTAAACATAACACCTCAAGACAGCAAGATATAACAAGTACTGTTTGGGTTAATCGGAACAACTAGAATTATAATTCTTCGGGTAGTTTTAATAATTTGTGATATCAGGACATCTGCCAACTCAGTCTACCCGTGACTGTAAAACTTCTGAAACGTCGGGCTAGTTAAATAATGAAATAAAACGCGATAAAATCCGTAAAAGTAGTTTCATTGTAATGTGTAACATTCGAGTAAATTTAAGACATCAATAGATTCATATAATTTTAGGAAGAGGTAGTGCCATGCTGCATAGGAGGAGGTAATGCCATTGCATAGTGAAGGATTGAATAGCACGACCGGGAGGTACCTCTCACTCAATTGATACCGCCGCAAAGTGATTTCTTCAGTGTCGCGTTTCATGCGATTTGTGAGTAGCCGGTGAGGGGAAAAGACGGCAATGTATCAACATAGTAATTATGTGGATATAGAATAGACGCCTATGAAGGCGTCTATTCTATAAAAAAGACAAATCTCTTCTTGAGGATCACTAAGTCCAGCAAACACCAAGGCTGATAGTTAATTTCACAAAAAAATCCTGCTTTTAACGCGCGAATGTGGCTTTCGGAATATTGAGACGGCGACGCGGGTGATAATTAAATTTTGATGCCAAGTACTTATAATGATGAAATTCGGCTGCAAGTGTCAGTAACAATATAAGGTTAGTGGAATGGCAGACCTTTTATAGTGTTATATTCTGGGGGATTGATGTCCTAAAAACTGGCCAAGTGCGAGCCGTATCATACACTAAGGGTTCTGTACCAACAGTAGATACGAGTTTAACAACGTACATAAGTTGACAAAGTTATATATGCGGTTGCATGCATACATTTTGTATGAAACAAACTATGTAATGGTTTTTTTTAGCGATATGACTATAATTAGTACATTTTTAGCAGTTATTGTTATAGCGGCAAAGAAAATACATTATCTGTGAATATTTCAACTCTCCTACTGTCACGGTTTATGTGATGCAGCCTAGAGACCGATGGACAGTGGGGTCTTACTAATACGAACCCGTTTTATTACCTCTTGGGTACGGAACCCTAAAACAATGCCGGAACATCGCTCCAAATACGTGGCGCACACGCACTTACATGTCGTTTCACAGACCATAAACAATACACGTTGGCGTCAAATAAAACTGTCAAATGATAAGTGTATGACAGTTGCTTTTTTTCTTCGACGTGCGCGGTCGTGTTCTATCATCCAAATAAAGATAATTAATGTTATACAGGGGGTACTCGTCGCGTTTTCGTTGTCCGTGGCCCCACCATAGAGATGACACAGAATAGAGAAGGGAAGCCAGCCTAAGACGCGGTCACCTAAGTCTGAAGTCTGGAGTGACATCAATTGTAGTACACTCTGTGTCCCTCTTTTTTCATCAATTTCTGTCCGCACAGTGCTCATGCGAGATAGAGACAAAGATAGTGCTGTTCTCGTATTTCCCTTCTCTATTCTCCAAGCCGGCCAGTCGCCGTCATATTGCCTATGGCATACATTCTCTATCTATATTATCCCTATGGGCCCAACACCTCAAACTCGGGCGGTGCGATGTGTGTTGGCGTTTCTAGTCCTCCCTCCTCCCAATTATTCAGTAAAAAATATTATATCTCAGAGAGTACGAAATTTATATTTAGCTGAGTTTTAAATCATGTAAGGAATAGAAAACAGTTATATATACTTAAATTAACTTTCTTTAAAATAAAGTCTACAATATCGCAAGGAGTACATTTAGGTAACTATTTTAAATTAATATTCACAAACGATATATACTTTAAATTTAGAATACTTTATACATACAAGCAAAAAGTCCAGTATAAAAGATATTTTAAATTTAGAACGTAAATAGATCGTTTTAAACACACATCTTGCTTCCCGAAGCATGTCCCTTTTTATCACGCATTCCATTTTCTGACCATTTGGCATATCATTAATAGTGATGCGCCGTTCATAGGTGAAATATCGATGATTTATTTATAAACGCATTTATAAGTACACATTGCTTTTGTAAATTTATACTAATGCCACTCGACACAATAAAACATTATTGGTCAGATAGGCATATTCTTTTTATAGTATAGGAGGGTAATCGAGCAAACAGAGCCCTTTTACGACTAGCGACGCCCATGAACATCAACATAATTACTACGTCAATGCGTTGCCTCCTATCCTGCTCCACTCCTATGGGCTGCTATGTCATTTTACGGCGGTATCATGTGAGCGACGGGTAGATCTCCAATCGTGCCGGCCCAATTTCATTGCAATGCTATAAGGCACTGCCTCTTACTTGCGTGGTCCAAAACTCTTTCCAGTATCTTATGTTCTATAAAAGACAGCAGCAGGCGGATATAACTGATACTGCTTACGAAACATTATTGACAGGAAAGAATATCGAAAAATTATACGGCAGAGAAGCTAAAACAAATTTTGTTTAAAAATTTGGCACTTTATGAATCCATAGATCAGACGGAAACTGATACGAAGGTAGAAGATGTTTTGTTCTTTGTGTTGTCTATTTAGAGTACTTTTTTAGTAACTATAATTACATCACCCACATTATGTACTAACTCTGTAAATTATATATATACTGTGTCTAGGGAGACGTATCTCGTAAGTTACCAGATGTTTTCATCAGGCATTACCTGATAAAAACATCTGGTATCATAGACTTGCGTGCGTATTCTGTCGACATCAACAATGTCATGTACATGCATAGTAACTACACACCGAAAGCTCTTGATAACTAAACGAAAAAATTACGTTGTGATATGTATTAAGATTGTCGAGCCTTCTTTATAGCCATATATACGTAGCGAATGAGCGAGAATTAAGCGAAGAGTTTTTCTATTAGTGTCGTGCTGGTATTAAGACTGAAGCTTCTGGTATCAAGACTAAAGAAAAAAATCTTAGTTTTTTTTTTTTTTATTATGAGTGAGTAATTTATGTAGATATCAATTTTGTTTATCATTTTAAATATTCGATAATATTGTATTTAAAGTAGTTTATATTTTTTTATACGTGGATATCATACGTGAATTACATTATTTTAACCCAATGTATACACATAATAATACAGTGAAAAAAGTGTGCCTGTACATTAAATATTAAAAAAAAAAACAATAATAGGGTGACAAGGAAGCGGTAGTAGAGAAAAATTATGTGAATCTATATTCTCTGTTTGTACATGCCAGTATCCGGAAATGATAGCCGGATTTGAATGAATATTATATTGCTGTATAGCTGATAAGCCTGATCAACAAGCCTGCAATAAAAAGTGCAAGAACTAATTCGTCGGCACCGGCTAGTGTAAAATAAAATAAGACCGTAAATAAGTAAGCAACCGTGCACCTAATTATGCGAGCTCAGGTTATTTGACCTCTTTTAATTCTAAATTTATGTTGACGTTATAGTTTATGTTATTTTAACAGTTAGGTATACACAAAGAATGGATTTACGGTAAAACAACTTCTATTGCACACAATTTATGTTATATATTACGATTTCTACTTGAAAATTAATTCTTTACACTCACATCAATTGCCGAAGTCAAAAGTACTCAGATTTATTTTAATATCGATGGAACAATACATATTCGACATGAAAAATGTGTGCATGCATCACCTAATACAAATTACTTTTCTAGTGCAAAATTTTTGGTAATTACACATCCTAATCATAGGTATTTGTAATGAGGCTTGGCCCAACACTCGTTCCCACCACTGCCACTCCTGTGTCGACATCGGCAACCACAATGATCCTCTGATGTGATTGCTGAGAGCCAAAGGGAAAAGGTAGAACATGTTTGGGACCCGCAACGAATTTAATCATAGATAAACAGTGTGTGTGTGTGTGTACGGCTTTACTTCCTACACGGTACTAGGGAAAGCCTGCGAGGGAATAACATGAATACCTGTCTTCGTCGTGACACATTACCGTTTCATCGTACTTCAAATGACAACACTAAAGAAGATTCTAGCAATAACAATACTTATTGTGTTTGTTTCCCGCTTAGTAGTAGGTACCTAAATACGTTTAGTATGCACATCGCATGATATTTGACCATTCATATTTAAATTTCGATGTCGATGATAAGGCTTAGGTAATAAATTGATATAAGCCGCACATAAAAATGTCGTCAAACACGTTTTTTTTAAACCGCCAGGTACCCATCTGCCGGCCAATGGGGGATACGAAAAAAAAGATATAATTACGACTCGAGACCGCGTGGCCCAACGCTGACCTTAAATGGCTATGGGAGATGTATTAAAAATTAAAATAACAAATTGCGTGCAACGACCGAACCATAGAGAAAAATTACAGAAGACCCCAACTTTAGATTGCGAATTGGGCCTAAATGCGATAAAATTAAAGTGCTGTTTCGTATAAACATTGGCCTAGCAGATGTTGTTCGGAACGAAGATTAGGGGAACTAAGGCATAAAAAGCGGTCAGCCAATCGCGGGCCGTCTTGATCCCCCGTCCCTGTCGCACGCACCGCACTCCTCTTTCTAATGCTTATATTTTTTGCCATCTTATTCTAATTCCTCATTCAAATAGGCTCACACACCGAACGGGTAACCTTCCCGCCATTTTAATTATCCGTCATATATGGTAGGACATTGCTGTGTGAATTTAACGAGAAATAATTCTATGATAAATGATTTAATTATTTCGTAATAAACAATTGATCACTATATATGGCGTTTTAGTATCGTAATCTACTAAATTATCTGAGCACCTTGAGCATGTCATCTGTGTAGGTGAACGTGTTGTACGGTTTTTAAAAACTATATTATTATAAGCGATACTTATAATAATATAGTAAAATATATACGATACTTTTCACTAAAACGTAGTGCCATGTTTTCGACACAATTGGGCCCGCACGATTGAGGAAGTACCTCGCTTGTTCCTGTCCCAAGGAGACACCTGTTTTGTGGCGACATGACAAATAGTCGCAGGTGTAACAATCACCTAATATATTTTGCTCTTCCAGAACTAAAATTTCGATACTTATAACTAATCATAGGTATCTTTTAATCTGGCTTGACCTAACACTCGTCCCCACCACCGCTACTCCTGTGATGTGATTTATGACCTTTCGGTGTCCGTCACAATCATTCAGACCTCTATGAGCGTCAGTATCAAATTCTCTCTAGTAGTTGTCAAATTCTCCTACCTTTCGGTGTCCGTCACAATCATTCAGACCTCTATGAGCGTCAATATCAAATTCTTTCTAGTAGTTATCAAATTCTCCGACCTTTCGGTGTCCGTCACAATCATTCAGACCTCTATGAGCGTCAGTATCAAATTCTCTCTAGTAGTTATCAAATTCTCCGACCTTTCGGTGTCCGTCACAATCATTCAGACCTCTATGAGCGTCAGTATCAAATTCTCTCTAGTAGTTATCAGATTCTCCGACCTTTCGGTGTCCGTCACAATCATTCAGACCTCTATGAGCGTCAGTATCAAATTTTCTCTAGTAGTTATCAAATTCTCCGGTTTTGCTCGCCGTGCTATAAGAAAGGTTAAGTAAATGTGGTATCACAGGAGCTATAGCTCCATCGTGACGGTCCGATGCAATAACACTATATGGATATAGATCCATCACGTAAAAGATTATTCTGAGTACGCAACTGTTGCGATCTTATCATTAGAATTGTGTGGTAAAAGAAATAAATACCAATAAAAAAAAATAACCATAAAAAAACCAACAGTGACAATGTTTTCACATCACTCGTTGCAAAGACAATTTAAGAAAAAGATTTTTAATAAGGATTTTGTGCAGGCCAAATACAGCTCAATGAAGAAATAAAATAGATTTCACTTCAAGCAGTACACTCAGATAAGTAATAATAGACAAAACATTATAGTGCATCCCTTTCGCACTATAAAATCTTTCGCTTGTCAATCAATGTCAGAGTTTTACTTCTTTTTTTGACGCCAACAGAGTAATTTGCCAATTATATAGTAGTAAGTTGGTTACTGGTTGTGTTATGAAACGTATTTTCATGTTCTTTTATAACCTCTCGTATTTTTTGTGTATCATCTTCCTGGTAACGCAACATCAACAAAACATGCAACGTTATAGAATATAGAACGGAATTTCCTTCTATCTTAAGATTTATCATCGCAGAGGTATCTCCTCATCAGATCCGTTTCGTAGTTTTTGTGTCAAAGAATAACAAACACGACGACGAGACCCGGTTAGTTTGTTTCGCTGGTAAGTTAGAAGAGTGCTAGGTGGTAGATTTAATTGATGACGTTCAATAAGTAATTTATATGTGTAATTCTACGTAGAATAGAAATATTTTCATTTCATTTCCAACATACAAACAAACATTCGTATTCTAATATTAGTAGAATCAAGAATGTCGATTTCAGTTCACACATGGTACATCACTAGTCATATTTTTAAAATATTCACAAATAAGTGACTACGGAATAAAATAAAAACAGACGTGCAATCAGCTGTGGGTGTGTGGAGGTCACAAGATGCGCTGCATCCGGCATCTCAGATTCGACCACTTAAATCTTAACCTACACGAACAATCAAGGCGAACCTATGTTTTTGAACAACGAGTCATAGGCACTGGAATAATGAATATTATCAATATTGAAAATTTAAAAACAAACCAAGGTATATTGAATTTTTTAAAGTTTTAGAATATAGCCTTTCTAAATTTCTTATTTTTACGCGACTGTTACACATTATTTACACTATATAAAAAAGATAGTTTACATTTTTTAATTTAGAATGTGGATATTCGAAATTCCTTTACAGTTTACGCGAATGTAATGTTATCATATGAGATTGCAAATACTTAAATTAGCCGCGAGAAAATCCATTACAGTAGTTTTGATATAACATTCTAAATATATATATTTTATAATTAAATATATTTATTTCTTAAGCCATTGGAAGGGAATATATTTAAAATGTATTATACGACACGTATAAACACCTGCAGAATAGGGAATTACGCAGATGCGCGTTCTACACCTCCTTACCTTATGGACTATCTATCACTCTACTCGCATAAAATGCATGAAGCACTTAACTCAGGAACATAGGAACATGTACCTGAGTTAAGTGTTTGATGTTTTGATTCATTTGCAATGCAACATTGGCAAAAAAAAATTACAAAAAAAATACAAATAGGCATTAGGTAGTGTCAGTATAAACAATTGACATTAGAATTACAATTTGAATTGTTTACAGGATGATGGTGCATTTAAAATAAATTCTATATTCAAATGTTTAAATTGACATTTGTACTTTTTAATTTGCATAATTACTGTTAATGAATCTAATTATATAAAACCTCTGTCTCACGCTCAATCATTCCAAACTCGACAAGAATGGTTGGAAATTAAGAAAAAATCCATGTTAGAGAAGGACATTAAATGATAATTAAACGGCAATGCCATGCGATCGCGATGGACCAAACAAGGACTTAGTGCGTTTCCGCGTTGATTCACATCTCCGGTCCACGTAATAGGCGGTAGCGATTATATCATCATATTTTTAAATATATTTAGGTTTCGCTACAGGAAAATCTTTTTTTTCTGTTGTAATAATCGCAAAAAGCGGGAGCAATGAATGTACGCAGGTATAAATTATGTCGTACATATGGCTACAAAAGACCCCATGATGGTCGCCTGTAAGGTATCGCTTTATTGTGATTAGGCTTCCTCGGTATAAGCAGTTATGCTTATATTGTAAGCGATTTTGATGTGCTACAAAGAATTATTTATTTACTAATAACATTTAACACATAGGTACTTCAGAATTCCCCTGACTGATATTTCCATCTAGTTAGAACATGGAATTGAGTAACTTGGAAAAGTGAACACATATTATACACAACAAGTTAAAAAAAAAAATAGTATAAATACATCTAGGTAAGATGTACCAGACAAATAAAGGTCAATTCAGGTCATTGGGAATCATTATAAAATTTTGTCATAAGAAATGCTTTAGGAACTCTATAAAAATACATTTTCAATAGCATGTGGTTGTTTTCAAAAACCAAAAAACCAAATTGTAGTTTACAATAAAAATTTAACCGCACCGGAAGGCACAGTGTTTGGGGGCCTCCCAGCCGCTGGACCGATGATCTGGTCAAGATTGCGAGGATGCAATTATGACCCTGACTTGTAGCGCTCTCTGGGCAGTTTATATCCAGCAGTGTAAATTTTCTGGCTGCCGCTGATCATGATGATAAAAACTTTGCGAAACACACATTATAAGTCATTAAGGCGAACACAGACCGGGATGTAAAACTATCATACACAGACACATACACACGTTACGTATGTAAATTCATCGCATACACTCTGCGATTGCGCGGCCGTTTAAACGATTATATAACGATGTTAATTGAATTGCATCGCCTATGAAGGTCAGTGTAGGTATAGTTCAAAAGCTGATAATGCATCGTGAACCAAAGTAATTAAACTATAAACGTTGCAAGAAAAAAAACAATAATTGCAATGTAAGCACCGTATTCGTTGTATAATAACACGATATTGCGATAAATTTGTCTGGATTTTTTTTGCTAACGCCAAAAGAAAAAACGTAATTAAGCGCAATTTTCATGCATTAATTGAAGTTAACGATTAAATAATTTGCAAGACACAATTATTGGGCAATAAAGAAACTAGTATTTGCTTTAACAGCATTTCTAGAATATTCTATAAATAAAGCGTTGGTTTGCTTAGTAAGCACATGAAGCATCGTAAATTTTTCTATTAATTTGACTTTTCATTATTTTGAAAGCTAAATTACTGTTTAAAATTTAAAGTCTTCTGTTTTCATTCGGTATTTGTATATATTAATACTCATATACTTCCGCCGTAAAGTAACATCTACAGTGTCGCGTTTCGAGCGGTTTGTGAGTAGCCGGTGACCCATTAGGGGGTAAGGAGGAAAACGCATCGACATAGTAATTATGTGAATGTTCATGGGTGTCAGTTGTCGTAAAAAAGGCTCCAATTTCACGTTTGCCCCCCTATTCTATAAAAAAAATAATTAAAAAATTATACCGGTCCAACCCCATTTCGAAATAATTTATTGAACTGAATAAAATACTCCGTAATCAAATTTAATAATCGTTAATTGGTAAATCCTTAAATGGTTTATTGTATCTGGCTTAGAATTCATCATTTTGGCCTACGCTGTACCACTTTTGGGAACCTGACGTCATTGTAGGACCCCTACATCGGAATAGGCTGATCTAGGCTCAATCTACCCGCGGAGTTAAGTGGGTATTCACTTCATACGCGAGCCCCGTACACACATCGGTTCTCGCCCAGGACCGCATGGCAGTGCCTAAAAAAATAAGTTATACCATCTACTCGTATCGCGTGTCGCTTCTTATACGCGATAGGGTTCAAACATAAGTAGGTGGTATAAAGTTGAGGGTCGACAGGCATTTGTTATCTTGAAGCACCTCGTAGATTGACCGACACTTAATGATAATAAATTCGGCTTCCTCTCTAGAAGTTTGCTGGTCCATCCACCGTTTGTTCTCCTGAGTGTATGGTCTGCCCTAAACGACGAATACGTGATGCCGGTTATATTAGTTCCATGAAATGAAATGAAAGAAAAATATATTTAACATTCAAAAATAATTATAAGAATTAATTTCTGTACTTCACCAAATAAACCTGCAGTGGTCCAACCAAAGGCTTGTGCTGAGGACAACCAGAGAGTCATACACGGCGGGTCTGACATAAATTATTTATCAATTACTTGATTCAATGATTTACAATAAAATTTCACCGAAATAGCCCGAGAAAAGCGAATGTACATGATTTCCTTACCTAACCTATCAGCCAAAGAAACGCACAGCGTAGAACTTTTATATAATACAATTACCATCATCATTATCAGCCCTTATCGGTCCACTGCTGGACATAGGCCTCTTTCAATGAACGCCAAGACGGCCGATCTCCTGTTATTCGCATCCATCCCGGACCGGCTACTGCACGGGGATCGTCTTCTCACCTGGTGAACGGTCGACCACCACTTCGTTTTACTAAACGCGGCCTTCTCTCCAGAACCTTATTGGCCCATCTGCCATCTGTTCTTCTGAGTGTGTGACCAGCCCATTGCCACTTCAGCGTGCCAATTCGTCGCGTGATATTGAATACTTTAGTTCTCGGCCTTATGACTTCGTTGCGAATTCTGTTAGACAAAGAAACACCCAATACAGCACGTTGAATAGCCCGTCTAGCTACCGCAAACTTGCGCACCGGTCCTAAATTAGGAGGCCATGTTTCACCCCGTAGGTCACCACAGGGAGATCGGATTGGTTGGTCTGCGGTATAGGTAACGTGAGAATATGACGAAGCTTCCGGAATGCTGCCCAACCCAACTGAATCCTTATGTCGGCTTTCTTCTAGAAGTTATGTCTACCTAATTGCAATAATTGCCCAAGGTATTCGTCTACGGCTTCGAGAACACTAGAGACTAGGGAGAACGTATTCGTTGAACATGACCTTTGTCTTGTCCAAGTTCATCCAGTACACTACGGCAAACTAGCGGATCAGTCGTAAACTTAAAGACCACGTGGTCTTGATCAACAATCGACTAAATGGGAAAATCGGTGCAGCAACCGGCCACGGATATCAATCGTCATGGTGTCCTAAGAAGTAATGCTTTTTAAAGCAAACAAACGCGCAATCGGAACCGCAAGCCCATCCCCTCAATGGGTCATCGTCCCACAAAATGCAAGTGATTACTTCCTATTCGTGCTGGCACAATTCAGCACGCTACCAGATGATGATATTGATCAAATCACGCTACCGCTATCGCCTGTGCCTTGCGCTATACGTATGCAGCGACGCATGAGTCAGCTCGACCTTGGACCGTAGCGGACTAATCATAGTTTTAGCCAATCAGTAGTCGGCTAACGTCGCGCTTTGTTTTAACTAAACATACTTTTCGTTTCCTCCATCATCATTATTTTATGTGCTTGGTGCATTGCATGCGCATTGGGCGGAGAGGTTACACAAGAAATCTATACGTATGTTTTAAGACGCACACACGTGCATGCTTGCTATACTTATTTTCAACCCCCGCAAAAGAGGTTATAAGTTGTAATTTTCACGTGTGTGCGTCTGTGTGTATGTATGTCTAGTTGTGGCATTGTAGCGCCCAAACTAGTGAATCGATTTGGATAAATATTTTTTCGTTAAAAAGGTGACAGTGTTCTCAGCCATGCTTCATGAAAATCTGTGTAGCCATTTGAAAGTAATTGAGTCAGGTTTCTTTTTAAATTTAATATTGAGTAAATATATATGCCCATGAACATCCACATAAATACTATGCCGATGCGTGGCCCTTCTTTCCCACCCCCCAATGGATGAATGGACACTAAAGATGTCAGTTTATAGCGGTATTATGCGAGGATACCTCCCCGGTCGTGCCGGCCCAATTCCGTTGCATAGGAGGATGTAGTGTCATGCACTATGCACGTCTCTATCTAAAATAAATACTTAGTTACTTGGGCATCGGTTTCATAAATGTGTTGAATGGTGTCCCACTCTCCGGAGGCCTCTCTGCTCTCTTTCACCTATCTGTTTAAAGCAAGATTGGGCCAATCCTTCCGGAAGGAGTCCAGCTCGTCTCTCCAACGCCGATGGAGTCAGTCGCGTGGTCGCAGAGTACTTATGGGTCCAGAGATATATTCTTCTGACCTAGAATATGTACCAACCTAGTTTTGTAACATTGCTCAATGTACCTGTACAATCTCTGCGCCTGCGATACCCGTAGAGCCCAAGAATTTAGTTAAATTGGGGTTCCAGTCTTCCGTAAATTTCTCTATTTTTATCACCATTGTACTTTTTAGCTCATTTTTTTTATTTGCCTATTAAATGTCTACCTTCTTGTTATTCGTGGAAGAAAATGAATAAATAATGTATTATTATATTAAAATAAAGAGTTTGTTCGGTAGAACGGCCATATCTCATGAACTACAGGTCCGTTTTGTAAAATTATATTACATAGCCCTATTACGAAGGAAGGTTGTTCTCTATATACCACGACGGCATATGTACTAATATTATGGAGAGGCTACATTTGTATGTTTGTTCGTATTTGGCACCGAAACTACTGAACCGAATTAAAAGATTATTTTATCCGCGTAACGCCCATACGCACTTCTCTGTTACTAGCAGTCCGACCCGGCTTCGCACGGCATGTTACACAATATGTGGCAATAGAATCAATGATTTATAAAAATACAGAAACTATGAATTTTGATTTCGGCCCTGATCATGAATTTTGATTGTTGCCTCAGAATCGAATTCAAAATTTGTGACAGTCCTACCAAATGTTGTCACGTTCACGTTTTTATGGGAAAATTTATTTTGACCAGAGGGGCACTATAAATTTTCGGTGGGTTTTTTCTATAAAATAGAGGGGCAAGCGAGAATTCAGAGCCTTTTTACGACTACCCATGAACATCCACATAATTACTATGCCGATGCGTACGTGCCGATATGTAATACGTGTGTGTTAGGTCAAAAATGTGCTCCATATATATGTAATACGTGTGTGTTAGGTCAAAAATGTGCTTCATATATATGTAATACGTGTGTGTTAGGTCAAAAATGTGCTTCATATATATATGTAATACGTGTGTGTTAGGTCAAAAATGTGCTCCATATATATGTAATACGTGTGTGCTAGGTCAAAAATGTGCTCCATATATATGTAATACGTATGTGTTAGGTCAAAAATGTGCTCCATATATATGTAGTACGTGTGTGTGTTAGGTCAAAAATGTGCTCCATATATATGTAATACGTATGTGTTAGGTCAAAAATGTGCTCCATATCTGTTGTATGTTTGTTTTAGCTCAAAAATGTGCACCGCGTATGTCGTACGTATGTGTTGGCGTCTTGATGTGATGGCAATTATTTCACGCCATACCATCGGTCGTTGCTCCCGCTAATTACAATATTAACGAGTGGCCGTCTCGCCTCAGTTAGCCATGCCTAATGATTACGAAAGTAATGGCTCAAAATTCTATGAAATGCTACTAAATTATAGGGGACCGGCGGTTTCTTGCTTAAAGGCGTTAGAGACTTGTGATTAGGCGCAGTGTGCAATGACCTTTAGATGATATGGTTTGTTGTGTGGTGATGGTCTTTATCTAGACTTTTTAATATGTCAGCCCCTCATGAGGCCCTAGTACATAAGCGTGTGCATTGCTACTGAATAGGGCCGGCACAACCGTTTCCTACACCGACACAAAGTATATAAAATATATGCCGCAAAGTCTAGTATGCTATCGCGTTTCGTGTGATTTGTAAGTTTCCGTTGGCCCATTGGCAGGATGGAGGGCAGGCGACACTTCAGAACAATTATGCGGAGGTGGATGATATGGCTATAAGTGTTCACTTCCTTCAAATGTATCCTTAAGATAAATTCTTTAGTGTATATGCAGACTGGCAGGTACATGACATTAATAATAATAATGATAACGTTTATTTGAGGCAGAGCAAGAGGTAGTGCCATGCTGCACAGGAGGAGGTAGTGCCATGCATGGTGCATGACACTACATCTTCCTATGCAACGGAATTGCGCAGGCACGACCGGGGAGGTACCTCTCGCTCATTTGATACCGCCGTAAAATGATATCTTCTGTGTCGCGTTTAGTGCGGTTTATGAGTAGCTGGTGGCGCATTGGGGGGGGGGGGG
>JAFELO010000374.1:428800-438831 GCA_017140195.1 Eumaeus atala | reverse complement strand
TAATTTGTAAAATTGTTGTAAAAATTTTGTATTTAATTTATTTGAAGTTTTTGTACAGGTTTGTAAAATGCATGGCCTACCAGTCACCTGAGTACCAGACACAGAGAAGATAAGCATAAACGAATGGCAGACAAATAATTATTATCCTGTCACGAGACTAACATTATCCCTCGTACATCCTACACACAGAATTAATCTGGCAACATTGAAACCTAACCCGCATAAAACCTTTGTGCACTCTCTCTCTCTCATTTAATATTTTATTTCGTGTCTGCGCGACGAGCTCTTTAAAAAAAAACTTATTGTCATGGCATCGTCAACTTTTATAATTACGATTAAGTGGCCACAAAGACTAACAATAAATACGTAGTGCGGTAATTAATATGAGCTGCATCCGTATCAGAATTTCTAATCATTGTCTACTAATTGCACTATATTGTAAACCCTTTAGCTTACAATAGCAATTATGTACGTCTAAACCAAGCCTTAGAACGACCACTCGTGTTGACCCCCCGGATTCCGTGCGATTTTGAACGAGCGCACGCATTCTCCCAGACGGGGGGGGACTAGGAGAGGTCAGCTGAAGTTGGCCGTACCATCAACCATAGTTTCAATTTACGAAACAATGCCTTATCCATTTGCTACGATTCCACGTCAAAGTAGAAAACTAGTATTTTGATTAATACGCGGGAAAGAGATGGGGTGCGTGCGTTTGTGGTTCAGAAGAGCGTGGACCTTGTTATTTAGGGATTAAAGTTCAGATTCGCTGAACCGGCGTTTTTGTTACTGAAATAGTGAGCGTGTAGGCGTAGTGCATGAAAAGTAGGCAGTGTTTGAACAGCGAGTGGCGCGGAGTGGCCATTATATAATTGTTTTTTAAGCACTTCTACTCAGAATTGTTTGCTTATGTAACTCGCCTGTAGCAAAGCTTAATGGGTAATTTTTGCTCTAATTATATTGTAATTAAAACGGTTAGCGCACGAACTCGCTTTGAAATGAAATCTCTGTGATGAAGTCTTTCAGATTGTTTTTTATCTCCGTTTATTTTTTTTTATTTTCCTTACTGTATGGTTGTAGTGATGTAAATTATGCGTGAAACGAGCAATCGGAACCTTTTTACGACTACCGACGCCCATTAATATCCACATAATTACTGAGGCGAGGCATGCGCTCCTTCCTGCTCCAATGGCTCACCGGCTACTCATAGACCAAACGAAACGCGACACTGAAGATGTCACTCTACGGCGGTATTATGTGAGCGAGAGGTATCTCCCCGGTCGTGCCGGCGCAACACCGCTGCAATTTAGCATGGCAGTAGTGCCAAGAGGTAAGCTCTTGCGAAAAATATTGAAGTAATTGTTTAATGTATAAAAAGTAATTGTTATATGTGATCTAGTAGTTCTTTTGTGTTTTATTCACTATTAAGGTAGGACGTTGTATTTATTTTATTAAATTTTCTATTTTTTACCAATATATTTCATCTGATATATAAAACAAAGTCACCGAAATCCCTTTTGTATGTGATAGATTTTCTCAAAATCTAATGTACGGATTTTTATGCGGTTGGATAGAGCGGTTCTCCAAGGTTTAAGCGCATAATTTAGCCATTATTATACACGGGCAAATTCGGGGTGCGCTGCTGGTTTCCATAAATTTATAACGATGTGACATGCCACTCCAATACAGCTATAAATGAAAACCATTTGAGAAAGCGTATACCTGCGTCTATTTACAAATGTCAACGTGGCCATTACTAGAATAATGTTTCACCTTCATAAAAATACAAGTAGGATAGAATTTAAAAAATAGCTCTGGCCACTTAACGTCAAATTGTTAAGGAACGGTATGATTGATGATATATTTAAGAATATACGGGTGCTTTCTGCTGCTCTGCAATTGATTTTTATTGCTTAACTATGTAGGCACAGTAATAATACGTCGGGGTTACGTCATGCGCGAAATTAATTCACGTCATTTGTGCTTCTTTTGTGCTTCCTTTTAATTTGCCATCGATATAATTTGCGGTGTACGAGTTATTATTGATGTGTACAGTGACAGTGACATTGATAATTTTAGGCTGATTACTGTCCAAGTAAAGTGATCGATGCTAGTGATGTTGTTGTACATAAAACGGGATATTTTTTTTTAATCATTGAATTTGAATACTAGCTGTATCCTGTGGTTTTACTCCAGCTGATTCGGATCCAATGTTGCTCTACCAACGTCAGCGAAGTTGCCTGGATATATTGCTTTTACAAATAGTAATACAGTAAATAGTATTTAGTGAAATACTACACTAAAACAACCATTGTGTATCTTATACTTATTATATATCACTGTCTGTATATAAAAATGGAATAAGTGTAAATATTTCCTATTTTAATTGTATATTTCATTCCCAGAATTAATAATAAAATAGTTTTCTATATAAGGATATGTAGTAATGTATAAAAGTTCTACGTTTATGGGGAACTAATTGGATTCGTATATATTTTCTGCGCAATGCAGTGTGTATAATACGTTCGCCGTATATTCATTACGTGTTTCACATGTAATTATTGTTAGTATCAGTTTCACATAACATTTAAAACAATGATAAAATAAAAAATATGGCGACTCCATTCCACTCTATAGCCGATCGGTTTAACAGCATAGGCCGGACAGAAAAGCCTATAGGGGCGGTCCGCAGAGGGTGGAAACCTCGGAAAATTCACGTGCAAGGCCCACCCCTTAGCGGAACACGTGCGGCCAAATAGCCTCAGTGTACGAACGCCTTTACTAATCATTACCGCTCGTAAAAAAAAGAAACTGGCGCTATTGACATTCGAATTCCATTTCTGAAAATACCGCGCATTATTGCTGACGGGAAAATTTTACATTTAAATAACGCTTTCGTGTCCAAGTGACGGAAATGTAAATGAAAAGCATCTGCTCGTTGGTTTAAGTGCGCTTTGTTATTTTTTTTCAAGTGCAAAATGGAAGGGAACAGAAAATGAGGCGGTTTCATGGTTTGTCGAATGTTTATTGTTATATATTCAAAAACATTGTGATGGCCGTACCTTGACAAAAGCAATTTTTGTCTGTATCACAACGCGCAGAACATCTGTAGCTAGCTGTCAAAAACTTACTTCCTCTTCTTTTAAATATTTGTTTATTTTTTGCCATGGCACAAATTGAAATCTCGTCACCTGTGTCTCTGCTTAATTTTTCTTCACACGAGGACTTGAAGAAATGTCACAGTTCCCTGTTAGAGGCCAAAACAGTGCTCGTTTTCTAGACAAGTCCTGACCAGGCGGGTTCACTAAAGTAACGGATACAATTTTTTTTTATATAGAATAGAGGGCAAACGAACAATCGGAGCCTTTTTACGACTACCGACACCCTATACTATAATACTATATTATGCCGATGTGTTATCCTCCTTCTCTCCCATACCCAAAAAGTGCCACCGGCTACTCACAAGCCGCACGTAACGCGACACTGAAGATGTAATATCTCCAATAGTAACATAAATGTAAATAAATAATATCGGTATCATAACATGGCATAGCAGCATGAAGTAGTTAAGAGTTAAACATCGACTAACTAGTCGACAGCTTAACAGCAACTTGTGAAACCGGTCCTAAAAGAAGGAAATATTTCCTTCTATGTTTTATCTGTGCGTGGAGAACCTGTAGAAAACTGGTTTGAGTGTATTATTATTCTCTTCCGTGTATGTAATGTAATTCATTAGTTAAAACGTATATGTATACAATGCGTGTATGGTTGTATTATGTGATGCGTTTAATTTCCATGGATTAAAAATATGGGTATTTAGACTCGTAGGAAAAAAAACCACAAAATTTGTTATGATCCTCAAGTGTGGAGGGCCCATCGTAGGGGAGTAGGGATTGTTGCGTTGCTAACAATAATGTGGATGTCTAAAGGCGTCGTCAAATGACACGCGTTTCTCGTTTGCCTCTGCAGTACTGCAAAAAGATTCCACTTTTCTGCCCATACATGAAACCTTTTGGGACATTGTCTGTAGGCTATATGACCGCGGAGGTGGTCACCTCCAGCTCTCATAATACCACTGTGAAGACAGCTTCGATGTCGCGTTGCGCGTAACCGGAGGGCAATTGGAGGCAGAAGGATACGAGGGCAACGCATCTATGTCATTTGTGCGGGCGTTAGCGGTCATCAAAAGATACCGACTGCTCGTGAGTCCCTACAATGTAATATTTAAAATATCACAGAACTCTAACTGCTGGACTCATAATATTTGGAATCTGCGCTTTTATAGTAAAATTCAAAGTGAAATGGTGTGGGAATTTGGCAATAAGTTTTTTTTTGTTTTGACTATCAGAGACTAAGCTATGCTAAAGAGAATATGCATTAAAGTACATATTTAAATCTACAACCTTATCTTAAAACTAGCAGTGCCCCGCTATTCCATCCGCGGAGAATCCATCCCAAACGAACCGTTTTATTTGATATATAGAGGGACAAACGAGCTATCTGAAGATGACTTCCGAAGATAATAAACATTGGCATGATTGGTATGCAAATGCATCGCCTGCCTTTCGTCCTCCCCTCCGATGGGCCAAATTATTCTAAATATTCTGTATTCTTTTTGTTTTTCTATGTTGATTGTGATTTATATTTGTGCCAAATAGCCTCGTGTGTAGTTTTTGCATGAAACAATAACAAACATCCAAACGTTCGTTTAATATAAGTAAGGTTTATTGCATGTTCCATTGTTAACCCGTGCCCGCACAAAGGGATAAGAGAGGGAATAGCATCATGCATGGCGCATGCCCTCCGCGCATATGCATACAAGACAAGTGGCTTGTCTGTCCGTCTGATATTTGTTATTTTATCCCACAAAGGGCTTACGTGCAGCCTATTATCGACACACAATCTACCGCACAATAGCTTATGCAATAAATATGCTTAAATAAAATAGACGGATAACGGTAGTTTCGTAAATTTACCACTAATAATTGAAACGCTTAGAATAACAACGCAATTATTCTAAGTTTATGGGATATCAATATCTATACTAATAATATAAAGAAGAAATTTGACAGTTTTTTTTATGCACTGAATAAGCTCTGAAACTGTTGGACGGATTCAAAGAATTCCTTAACCATTATAAGTCATGTAACCATAACAGATGATACAACATTTTCATACGTTATTATCATTGTGAAAACTTCGATAATCCAACCAGAGGTGTGAAAGAAATATATAAAACCACACCTGAGAAGCACAGGCACATTGTGATAAATTGTAACCTTCGATGATGTTTCCAATTTCGACAACATCACCGGATCAAGAATTGCGAGAGAATTGGCTACACGCTCCTTCTTACCGCTACTTCTATTATTCCAGGGTAGACGGGGGCAATTAATACTTGCTAAAATTACTACTGCATTGCTGTGTTGAAACAATGCAATTGTAGGCATCAATTTAATGATGCGTGTAAATTATAAAATACTGTTACTATGAGTGCCATGCTACACATGAGGACGTAGTGCCATGCATGATGCATGACACTAACATCCTCCTATGCAAGGGAATTGGACAGGGGAGGTGCCTCTCGCTCACTGGATACCGCCTTAAAGTGACACCTACGGTGTCGCCTTGTAAATTGGCGGTGGCAGTTGGCGGTGGCCCATTGGGAGAAATGAAAAGGAGGGCAACGCATCGGCATAATTATGCTAATGTTCGCAGACGTCGTATGTCATTGAAAGGCTTCGATAGCTCGTTTGGACCCTATAGCATAAAAAAAAATATCTTGCAAAGATAAAATAATTATAACGCTCAAAATAATTATGGAAATGGATGTAATTCAACGATCAAAACACCTTCTTTATTGTATCTTCCTATACATAATACAGTCTGCAAAAGTCTGTATGTGAGCGATTTTCTCAAAATCTACTGTATCGATTTTTATGCGATTTTCGCTCATTGATAGACCAATTCACGGGCAATGTTTAATATATAATTAAGCCTGTGTTATACACGGGCGAAGCCGGTCAGATCGCACGTTCCAAAACTCTATTTCCTTTAAAGTGATTCTAGACCACGCCCCGTACAATTTTAATCTATGTACGGTCAAAACTGAAGCGAGTGATGATACTGAATGTGCAGATATTAGCGAACACACAAACCTCCACGTGAGCGAACAGTTCGGCTTACCTTGACTATCCGCTAAACACGACTGCCTTGAATAATAACTAGCAGATTGTTTAGCGAAACACTACCTAGGCACTTGAGCCCGCATCTTCCTTGTATATGCGCTCATGATGAAACCAGCTAAAAACGTTCAATGCCATGCTGCATTGAAGCGGAATTGGGTCGGCAAGACCGGGTGATAACGAACCACATGATGATGTTTCGTGCTGTTTGTGAGTAGCCGGTGGCCCATGAGGGGTGGCGGGAGAAAAGAAGGCGACGCATCGATATGGTAATTATTAGGATGTTCATGGGTGTCGGAAGTCGTAAAAGGGCTCTGATTGCTCGTTTCATTCGCTATGTTTATAAAAAAAAATAAATAATAATAATGATCTATGCTTATTATAAAGAAAAGTCCCGATAATTTCGGTTTTTTGTAGTTTTCACCAATGGGGAGAATGATTCCCGAGGAATGTTTTAGCGTATAATTTGTTAAGATTTACGGGCGAAGCCAGGGTGGGTGTGTAGCAATAAATAATTATTTATTTCAGACATGATCCATACACTAAATAGTAATAAAACAATTATCAAACCACACTTAAGAATTCACAATCATTATAATAATTTAAATGACAAGAAGTCATTACATGATATTACTTTCACGTGTTGCAAGTTAATTAAAACGTTGGGATTTTTTTTCATTTCCAGTTTAACACATAGAGCTTTTTAAACATCACGAGTAAATCTGAACAAAATTACATAAAATCTGATAAGAAAATTATAATAATTCTTCAATATTTTTTATTCTCAATTAATTTAGGTATTTTGGCTATAATGGCATGTCAGTCCCATATGATTCTTTATTTAAATTCATGTAAATATTCTATAGTGCCATTAGGGTTTAGACAATATCTGTACTCTGTTGGCAAACCTAAATATATTTTAATTCTGTCTTAAAATTAACTTTATATTACAAAAACACTAGTAGCATAATATATACGAAAGTTTGTGTGTCTTTTCATCTTTCACGTTTAGTGGAAACTTTTAAATTTTCCTTTCAGTAAGTTTTTTTCTATAGTGCCATTAGGGTTTAGACAATATCTATAATATTCTATAATATTAATATTCTATAGTGCCATTAGGGTTTAGACAATATCTGTACTCTGTTGGCAAACCTAAATATATTTTAATTCTGTCTTAAAATTAACTTTATATTACAAAAACACTAGTAGCATAATATATACGAAAGTTTGTGTGTCTTTTCATCTTTCACGTTTAGTGGAAACTTTTAAATTTTCCTTTCAGTAAGTTTTTTTTTTATTTGAATGGATACCAATTTTTTTTTTTTTTTTTGGGATTTAATTGAAGTACCTTGTTATTCTAGACTGTCATCCGTATCTGTGGCAAGGCGTTCGCTTACGTTACGGATCAGTCGTTTTTGATCAGTTTTGAGCAAAACAATAATAAAGATACATATCGACATACTATATATAAAAAACGAAGTCACCAAAAGCTGACTATCGATTTTCTCAAATCCACCTAACGGATTTTCATGTGATTTTCGACCATAGATAAGCGATTCTAGACGTATATTTTGAAGTATAAGTTAGCCTATTATTCAATGGCTGAGGGTGATAACAAAAAAACATTACACGCTTCATAGGAGGTTGAGCCAGAGCAAGAGACTCCTTGGTCCGATTTACGATTATAAATACTCTCGTGTTGGGATGCGCCTCTCCCATCGGCGGGATAGGGGTTCGGTCCCTCTACGACCCCAAACCTAGTCTCGTCGCACGACGAGCCCTCATAGCAATCCGATGAAGCTGTATTGGGATTCTCTTCGACTTTCTATTCAAGTTTGGGGAAAAAAAATAGCTACAGTAGCCGAACCAAACAGACACGTGCAGGAAAGTACCGCGTAACATGGTAAGATTCTATATTATAAATTTCAGCACCACTAAGGTGGTGGACCTTAGAGGTAATTTTTAAAAATCTTTTCTTTGTGCTCACTTACATCATGAAAGGAACTGTGTAATTTAAAGTTTCTTGACACAGTAGTTTCGGCTGTGCGTTACCTGTCAGTCAGTGTATCAATCACTCAGTAACGGAAGGGTTTTATATATACACTTTTTCTGGCCATAAATACTGTTACATTAAAAAAAAGATTATATTCGAATTTGGAATCTGTCACTTTTATACGATTGTTCGTTGTGTTTTCTCATTTTGCCGCTAATACTCTGTACAATATTTCGCGTTATTAAAATACGATGATAAAGAGGACAGAATAGCTATGATTGCATTACACAAAGTAACTATGGAGTCAAATAAAACTCTCTACACACTCGATATTGGTTAAATATGTCGTGCCGTGCTATTAATGGAAACAATGAGACTTCCTCAGTTTTTGAGAGAGAAAGATCTGGTCGTCCACGCAGTGTTCGTATGAAAAAGGTGTTCAAAGCGGTAAAAAAGATTTTATCTCGTGTAATGAAGATAGCACCTAGAACCATGTCGCGTATTTGAAGAGATGACAAAGGATTTGCAGCAAGTATAAGATATCACCTATCATATCATCACCTAGGAGAGACGCAGCCGTCATTTCTTAACTGATAAATTAAAGATGAATCGGGTGGTAAAATCGAGGCAACTAACTGAAGTGGTAAGCAAAGACGTCTTTTTGCGACATCCTTTTTGCGTCTTTTTGTTGGGGACGTCCCTTTACGTACCACTTCAGTAAATTTTGCTTACGGATAAGAATTATTTAACGATTGAGCAATATTTAACAAACAAAATGACCGTATTTACGCTCAAAGCTTTAATGAGGCTTCCCAATTAGTCTACAAAGTGCCACGTGGGGATTATCCAACCTCAGTAATGGTTTGGTGGGCCATGAAGGAGTGACTGAGACATATTTTTGTGAAAAAGGTATCAAAACATCGGCACAAGTGTACGTGTGTGTGTGTGTAATAATAGTTTATTTCTTTGTTAAAATATTTATGGCACGACTAAGTATATGTAGAGATGTGTTTCATCATTGTTCAGAACAATTGTTTCTTTTTTAAATTTATTATCTATTTTTTATTCAATTTATTATCTAATTTCCATGGCTGTCGTACACACGCGTGTACTATTGTTTTTTTCTAATTAAACTTCTATACGCTAAGCGTGCGTGTAGAAGTTTTATTGGGTGCCTTGGGGAGTAAGCTGGTGAATACCTGACGAGTGCGTCACGAAAACGAGGCGACGGAATGTTAAGGAAAATCGAAATAGAGCTAGTTAAGTTTCGTATACTGCTGTAGTGGAGCAGAGAAACAGGCGTAAGCACACATCTCCTATCTCCCGTTCTGCAATATATCCAGTGCAAGAAATAAAGTTTATTTTTATAGTATTGGGGCGGGTGGGGGCAAACGACCACTATAGACGCCCCGAGATAATTAAATCATGCAGACGCGTTGGCTTCCTTATCTCGTCCCTACTACGCACACTATCATTTTTTTGAAAGGTACGGGGATATTAAGACTTTGTTGATGTGTTACATAGAAAAAAAAAGGAATTGGGAATTCACTGGTGTAGAACATCGTAGTAGCGCCCGCAGCTGAACGTAGTTCACCTATTCGTACGTCCTGATATCCTAGTCCCTAGTCTGGATAGGCCAAACGCAAATCTAAAAACCTGGACGTGATAAAAAATCTATTGACCGCCATCATTTCATTGTTGTAAATTTTTAACTTAAATAGTTCATAAAGTATAAATTAGTCCCGTAATGTTACGATAATGATAATAATGATTCAATACTTTTTTATAAATATTATAATTAAAATAAAAATCTTGTAATATATTATTTAGGTTACCTACCTACATATGTATATATA
>JAFELO010000374.1:376711-421133 GCA_017140195.1 Eumaeus atala | reverse complement strand
CCCATGAGCCAAACGTTGACGACAACGCCTAGATCAACCTCTATGTCCAAAACAGTCAAGCTGTATTCGAAGTCTTCAATTGTTTTTATAATAATTGGAATCGAAATTCGATCTATTCGCTATTACTAATAAATATAGATACACTTCAAACGAACCACGTTACTCTCCAAATTGTAATCAAAATTTTGATTCCCAGTAATATAAATACAATAGTTCATAATTAATTTATGAGTTGGTTGGGATGTGTGTGCAGAGGTATCGTTCAAGATGCGCATGTGCATGGGAGACTGAGCCACGATGTTATGTACTGTGTACGCAAGCCGAATTTTGGCTCCAGCGACCGTCTCTATTGAGCATAGCCATCTGAGCGAGACATACTATAGTGCATTGCGCAGATGTGTGTCTTTTACCTTATTGAACTTTAATAATAAAAAAAAAAACTGTATTTGTAAGGTGGTATACGAAACAAATAAGTGAAGAGAAACATGTAAAAATCAAGAATTATTGTACAAAAATTACAAAACATACTTAATGTGCAAAAGAAAACAATAAAAAAACACATATATAAAAACAAGACTGACAAATTTTATCCATTTGGATACTTTACAAAATGGTGAGACCTCAGCATAAGTCAGAACTAAGGTTCTGACACTGAGTTTCAGGTTCACCAATTATTATTTTTTCCTCTCTGGCAACAGTAGTATTTGTATAGTCAGCAGTCCGACACGACCGGTGCGAAATAAGGCGCAGGGCTGACCTTTTTTTTTTTTTTTCGGAGGGACCTACTACTGATTGGCGGCGCTTGTCCAACCTTAACAGTTCGAATGACTACAAAAGACTTTTTTGTCTTCAGGTTTCCTCTTTTCCCGCAGATGGGAAGAGACAAACCGTAATTTTATTCTGGGCGTTACCCTGTGGTGATTATTATTGGGACCGAAAGGGGGGAAACGGTCCCCCTCCCCACACTAGTGGGACGGCGCGCGCACGATGCCGTTTAACTCGCGGTGTCGTGGATAAGGATAATTGAGCTCGTTTAATGTTTGGCTTATCTGAGGAGGCGTAAATGCCTTTCCTCGCGGCAGCACACAAATGGCAAGCAACTTAAATAGCGAAGGGCAAACAACCCGCAATAGATTCAGTGTAATTAATTTTTGAGAACTTGGGTTACTATAATAATATATAAATAGAAATTGTAATTAATGTCGATATGTTTATGTAGAACGTACAAGATAATGAACAAGGCAAAGCCTTCTTCAAAATCCCTTTTTTCCGAGGTGTCGTTATTGATAATTTAAATTAAATATTAATTGAGTTAAGGCTAAGAAGTTGAAAATAAATAGTATGACAAAAAAATGCAACATATATTTTTTTTTTAGTATTTTGGACGCCATTCCAAAATAGATTTCTTTTCGAACTATTTAAATTTTGTTCTGAAATTTTTGACATAGACAACACCTTAAATCGTCAATTGCTTGTTGTGGATGGACTCGTGGCCAAAAAATGCAAGTGAAATGTAAATGAGCATGTGTTTAAGACCCTTCATAAAACGGCGTACCACAAGGTTGAATGCTTGGACCGATTTAAATTACAAACGCGCGCTATTGTTTATTTTGTACCGCAACTGGGCCGATGATAATTATAATAACAGTGGACACTTCGGCGTTTTTAGGTCATACGTCTTTTTGTTTTCACACATATATACATATTGTAAGGGTGTTTGCACACGACGCCGCGTCACCAGCGGCACTAACATTTTTTTTCGTTAATGTGGAGAATAGCACTTACGCGCCTCGATATGTTTAGTTAAATAACTAAACGTATCGCGATAAAATCCGTAAAAGTAGTTTTATTTTATTATATATAGTATAATGAGTAACATTCGCGTAAACTTAAGACATCACAAGACAAGGGTCGTTTCAAGTTTATTTTTTCTCCTTTAAATTGGTTTAATATTTTATTGAAAGAGATGTGAGGGTTCATGTACGGCAGAGCGCTATGCTATTTGACACAAATGCTCTTAGGTCCAAAGGATGATGAGGAAATGACGAATGATTATTTAATTTGTGACACAATGTGTTGACAATTTATAGATCGTTAAATTGCTCGTATATTTGTTAATGTTAGTCATAAGTGACTTGGACTTTTCACCAATGACATGGCGATAAGTCGGCAGCTGTGACGGTGGATGTCAGGGTATAAACAACAACGCGCGCCGTGTGTAAACACACGTGTGTCTGATGGCTCCCGGCTGCACAGGATGTGCCGGGGAACATCTCCTAACCTGATTTTCATTGGCCCATGAATTCATTACTACACTAATATTTGTTTGGTGTCAAAATGTCGATAAGGTATGCTTCCTTCCCTGGCTGCGAGAGGGCATTTCACAAATGGCAAATATTCACTGATTCACAAAAATCTAAACTATAAGTTTAGATTTTTGTGAATTCTTGAAATTTTTGCTTCGAGGACATTACACGTTAAATGGCAAGAGATTAAATTTATGACAGAGCAACGTCAGTTCCGACAGATAGTTGTCAATAATTTCTGCGGCTATAAGAATTAACTTTGACGTTAATTTCGTGGTTAATTTTTTTATAATGTGCAAAACGTTTTACAAAATGTTATTTAGCCTATGTTCTTCACTGGTAATGTAGGATTCTAATGAGGAATTATTTTTTTCGAATCTCCGTAGTAGTTTCGGAGCCTACTCAACGCAAACAAACATACAATTAAATGTTTCCTCTTCATAATATGAGTAAAGATATATATTTCCGTTGCAATTATTACTTTCCGCAATTTTTTTCCTTAATATCCTTTTTTTTTGTAAAAAACTTTCATTCTTAAATTATTTGACACTTATTTTTTTAGTAGTGTAATCGATTAAATATGGGCTATATTTAATCGATAATCGACCCGCGGGGGGGGGGGGCCGCTAAAGGTCCTATGAGCATAAAATGTCACTTAGATCTGTAAAACCTAATTATATCATCAATATTAAAAAGGTATATCGCGCTCTACGTTTACCGCTACGTTTATCTGTTGTCAAATTTTAAACATCCCTCAAAGTACTAGTATGCAAGCTTGCGATATCGTTCCCTCTCTCTCTCTCTCTCTCTCTCTCTCTCTCAATAACACTTTTCAGCTGATGTATATTTTGTAACTACTCTTACAATACTAGTTCGCGTTCAATGTAGCACCAACTGTCAATAAAGAGACACTGATATATGACATGTAACTACATTTACCGCCCTCTGTTATCAGTTTTAAAACTACCCTCGAAATACTAGTTTGCGTATATTTTCTTGTGAAAGCGTCGAACGAAGCCTCCATTGAGAGGTATCGCTGGCGAAATGCCCATTGAACGTGTATTCAAATGGGACAACAATAGGACGGCGATGTTATTGAAATTATTTGATGTCGACGTTTGAGAAGCATTGTAATATGTAGGTGAGGGAAATGGGACGTCTGCGATTCTATTCTGTTGGCTTTTTATTGTGGGTTAAGAAGCCGAAGGGATGACTGACTTTTACACAAACAGACGAGGGAACAGACAAACAAACATTTTTGTTTCTGGGGATAGCAGTCTCATTGTTTAATAGTGAATGATAAGGCTTAATGACCTTTATAGAGACTAGCCATATTATAGTGCACAAGTATGTGTGCAGATAGACGTGTACCGTCTACTTGTCCTTTCTCGTGCCTGCCTTATTCGATGGGACGTCAGTTCGACACAGCCGGAGCTAAACGTACACTTTGAGGCATGGGGGTGTAGTACCGCCTAAATTCTAAAGTCCCAATAATCTTGATCCGACCCTGGACTCGAGTCCGGGACCCGAGCCCAATGAAGTATTATCACCACCTCGTGCTAAAATGTTATCCTCAATTTGGTGGGATGATGTTAGATGTCACACGAGGCCCTATTTGATAAATATAGCCCTACATTAATTCCTATTTATGATTCATTGTTTTTTAAAGTTTATCATGTTACACCGCCATTAAAATCCTAGGAACTTTAGGGAAATTCGCGCCCTTTAATGATTCGTATTAGGTATTTATGATCTAATGCCACAATAGCCCAGGCAATTTGAAATTAATCTAGTGATCTCTTTGTTGAGATCAAGACGGATGTACCCGAGTAGAATCGTACATTGCGAGCTCAAAGATTGAAACATCTCGAACTAAATTAAGTTCTTTGTCTATGACGGACAAAAACCCAATGTGAAGTACATAATTCAATCAAACAGACCCATTGTTCGCATCTGGTTCACCGAGCGGCATTGTTTGGGATAACGGATTACACGCTCCGGATCCGATCGAGGGGTTTTTTTTTACAGAATCGGTTCCATAGGGCCCCGTCTGACACTAAGGGCCTATTCTCATCGGAGCAGCAGGGTCGGCCGGTCATGATCCTCGCCATGAGCAGAACGTTCACGACAGCGCCGAGGCCATTTTCGCTGCCACGAACGAGCTGCCGCCGACGTCATAGTCGTAGGAGGGGGCCTATACATTTCGCGTATATTTAGTTTTACCGGAAATATATTTTCAGATTTATTCTTATTACATGATAGCAAAAGGATTTTGGTGTATCAAAATCATCTCTCATGTCAAAAATAAAACATCAGAAACACGATAAGATACGCTAAATAGTCACAATAATGAGAAGGGACGTATCGGTCTCTGGTCATGATAATAATAGTTAAGTTTGCTGCTAAAATACTCTCATATCGGGATGCATCTCGCCCATCTGCGGGGTCTGGTACCTCTGTCGACCTTAAGCCTAGTCTCCTACTCCAGACTCATAGTAATCCGATGAAGATGTGTTTCTCTTCTCTGGCTGGCAACGACGCGACGAGTTACAGTGCCTTGCGAGGGAGTCGACACGTGTTCGCGGTGGCGCTGACCGCGCGACTCGTACAAGTTTCTCAAGCGATACCAAGTATTATAGCAATGAAGATAAAGTTTAAAATTATGTGACACTGAGAGTACTCAGCGTTTCGCGTCGGACGTCGTTCTGTCACAAGTCCCTTCAGTACTTGAGTTTATTAATTACAAATATTGATTTACAAAAATGCAAAGATACACAGTCAGCGTATCAACACCGTCCGTATAAAAGATGAGCGCATGGCAATTTATTAACTTTGAAAAAAAAAGACTTAAAATCATGTCAAACAGACTAACAGAAAAAAGTATGTTTAAATTAAGGACCTCCTTCATGTAGCTTTATTTAAACAACTTAAAATCATGCACGTATCAAAGTAACTTTTCAAAAAAATGTGTTTACGTACAATCGCGGACTCTTCGGAATGACGGTACACTATAGAATCGTGTATTTTGCATTTTTGTAAAACATCCAAGAATAAAAATGTGCAAATTTTCATAATTGTTTTCATAATGTTAACTATCATCGGCCCGCGGTTACACCTTTGTAACTCCATAGCGCCGTGATAAACAGTCTATAGCTCGATACATGGACTATGCAATACAAAAATAATGTTTCAATTCGGGCCTGTAGTTCCTGAGATAAGGGCGTATAAACAAACAAACAAATTCTTGATCTTTAACAAGTATAGATGTTTTTACTCTAAGAAAACGAACATACACTGGTGTTATTTGAATTGAGGTTTTGCGCTTTATCTACCACCGCCACAATTAAATCTTCAGCTTCATGTTATAAGTATAGATACCTATAGATTTCAATGGCACGTATGCACCAGCTAGGTGGTGAAAGGACCTTCGCCGGGCGGCGGGAAATAACAGGATGGGAAGAGCTCGAAGATCGGGCTCAATGTCGCGCCATGGGAAAGAACCATGTCCAGCAGTGGAGTGTCCTCGGCTGAAAAGAGAGAGAGAGAGATTATAAGTGTACATATATTGTGTGTACAGGGTCCCAGAGGTGGGCGACAAGGTCGCCGCGCCAAGCTCGTCGCCCACGGCGGCGGAGCAACCGCTCGACCTGAGCGCCAAGTCCACCTCCAGCACCAGCGGCACCCCGCCACCTGACGGCAAGAACAACGACATCTCAAGGTAACTGCTTTACAAAATCCACTAGTAATAGGTGACACGCTGCATTGCAGCTGAACTGAGCAGGCAAGGTACCACTACTCGCTTACATAATACTACCCCAAATGGACAGCTATGTCTGTTTCTTGCTGTTTCTAAATCTCCAGTGGCCTTAGAAGGGGAAGACAGAAAGAAACCATCACGTTAGGATAATCAGTAGTCTATCTCTCTTAAATCCGTCAAGGCGACAGCGCAAAACAAAGAAGAGTTTCGCCTAGTATATGTTATGAAAATTCAATAAAATTAATCCTACTTCTGGCGCAGTTGGGAATAGGCAAGGGAGCCGTCAGTTTTTACGTGACACAAAATAGATGCGTGTTGGCTAAATGGATTGCTTGGTGACCTTTTCTATCAGCGGTGACCATCTAACAGCGATTACAATGGAATGTAACAGCAAGTGAACATTGGAACGTTTTATAATGAGATATTTGAATGGCAAAACGTTTAATGTAAAATAGAATAGAATAAGAAAAACTAATTGATTCGTTTATGGAGGATATAATTTTACGTGATGTCTCCAGTTAACCTGTGCACGCATTGCCCGTTGGTGTGAAAGAAACAATTGTTACGCTATCTCGCTCGCACGTTCCGGCCTCCGCCCATTCGAAACAGTGCTATAACTTGTAACGTCACTATGACGTCATATTTTTAGTGCATGCAGCTAGCGTTATCAATTTATTAGACGTTATGTCAAAAACCAAAGGTAGATTCGATACGCCACTAGCCACTCGTATCACTATAGATATAGTCTACACAGAGAAGGGATGCCATAGGCAGTTGACTGCGAGTGCAGTGTTGGCTAATAGGGAAGGAGGATGAAGACGCATTACTATCTATCTAATCTCTTGTGCATTTTACTCAGAGCGAAATTAATGAAAAAGAGAGACGGGGAGCGAACCAAACATGCGGTCTCTTTAGACTTTGATGGATGCGTTTATAGCTGTCTTCCCTTATCTACCTACCAAGTCTACCAACAAACACAAACATTTGACTAATATCGAGTGCATGGAGAATTTTAAAAATTACATTGGACTCCATATCTATTGTATTGCATTGTTTATGTAATGATTGCATTACATAAACAATGCAATACAAAGACTATGTAAATTATCTATATGTATATCACAGAACGAAGTATAAATTGATTGAATTGAATGATTGACAGACAACCCGCAGCCGAAATCACTGCGGGTGGAAACATGAAATTTGGATTAGAGATTTATTTTATGATGTAAGTGAGCATTGAGAAAGGGTTTTTAGAAACACTACCCTTAGGGTTTGAACTTCTAAAAGTGAAGTATATATTGTAAAAGGAAATAGTCACGACTACCCACGCCCCCTTTCCATCCATACATTCCGCGAATATACGGGTGCGTTGCTACTTACGCCGCCTAGTGGGCCATCATCACCTCACGAACTGCAATAAATCCGATACTACAGCCGTGCACACCATATTCAGTGAGCGAGAGGTGCCTCGGCGTGCCTTATACACAAAATATATTACCGAAGCACTGCAGGTAGCCTACACCTCAGCCAGGTGCTCGCAATAAAATAAGCCGAGGAAACGATTTAACTTCAATAATTCTACATCCATTGTACGGTGTTTCTATTAGCGATATCAAAAACAAGCCTCAGCATAGGGAAATGGTGGCGATTCGCCATGGTCATACCATCTGGCGTACGTATATTGCCCATAACGCATAACCTAGCACTTCCTATTGAAATATGGCACACACAATGGCGGAACCAACGCACCCATTAAAATGGATGAACGAAATGCGAGCCGCGAGTTAGAACTGCAGGTTTGTGTTTCTTCATCAGGCTTAATCCACCTTCGAGTCTATAGTCTTGCAATATAGCCGTTTTTAACATGACTTTTTTCTCCCATTTTTAACCCCGTATTTCACCTCGATACTAAAAAGTAGTTAACAAAACATAGATGTTTTCTTTATATATTTTTTTCATAGAATAGCGGGCAAACGAGCAACCTTTTACGACTATCAACGCCTATGAAAATTCACGTAATTACTATGCCGATGTGTTGCCCTCCAGCGCCCCCAATGGGCCACCGGCTGCTCACAAACCGAAAGAAACGCAACACTGAAGATGTCACTTTACGGCCTCATTATGTGAGCGAGTCGTACCTTTCTCCTCCGTTGCATAGGAGGATGTAGTGTCATGCATGCACAGCATAGCACTACCACCTAAAAATCTATGTTACTAATGTTATAAATGCGAATATTTGTGTTGGTTATAATTTCATCGAAAAACTACTAAGCGGATTTGGCTTCTTAGAGATAACATAATTTCTAGAAAGAACTGCATTAGTATTGTCAAACGAAACGTTATGATTTTTTTTATATTATAGTCGAACGAGGAGTCATTTGATAACTACCGACACCCATAAACATCCGCATTATAGTTACGCAAATGCTTTGTCCTCCTTTCCTCCTCCCCTCACTACTGGGCATGCGTATATGTGTACAACTATAGAATATATTTACATTTTTTTAATCGTCTTTTTGAACCGTTTACTTCAGCGTAAACTGACTTTGACAGAAAGATCCAACGATGACGATGCCAAAAATTTACATTGTCTGTGGAACGAAATCTAAAATTTTACAAATGGACACAGCTTAGGTATAAGGAGAAATTATTAAAAGTCATTACCTCATTTTAAATAGATATTGACATAAATGCGCTAATATATACTATACTAAGACTATAGTCAAGTGCCTATCGGAGTTGCACAAATCTCGTGCAAACATTGTGCAAATATTGTATTTCGGTGTCAAAGAACCTCTATCTAGAGTGCCAATGAACTTAGCTCATGACGAATAGCTTGCGAAAGAAATCAAGTTTATCGCACTGCCAGACCTACAAACGGACAATCGTTTTATTATTTGCATGATTCATTCGGTTATGTCACTTTAATTAACTGTCAAACGCCATCTTGATTTTTAATTTTTATTATATATTTACATTGCGATTTTCATTTGTTCTTTTTCCTGATTCTTTTCTTTCACTTATTTTTACCACACACCATTTTTACAACATACGTATTTTATCTGTAAACTAAGAAAGGTTAAAATCGAATACAATTTGAATGAAATATGAAATAAATATAATGAAGTTTTGTATATCAAAAAACCTATTTAACATTCAGTTGAGATTGAAATGTGAAAATTTATGGTTAAGTTTAACACCATTCTTGCACCTTGCAGTAGATGTGAAGGTAGATTCTCAAGTAGTCCGTTGGCTCAGTGACTCGGAAGAGAATCTTGAGTACCAGCCCTTGCCGTGCCCCGAGAAATATAGAAGAGTAATATTATAAATAAATGCATATAATGGACAATACAAAATCAAGGGTATCAGCTAGACTCAAACAGATTAAAGCCTCGATTCACCGTCAGCGTTTAGAAGAGCAATTGTCTGGCTGGACAGCTGGATAGGCCGGCGGAGTCAGTACACCAGGTCTGACGTGTTGTCTCAAGTGGCTTTAAAAATATCTTTACGCGGACATTTTAAAGTCTCATTCTTTCAAATACTAGACTATGAAAACAATCGTTACTTTAACATATTTTCTGACGTGATAAAGTCTTGTAAATCAATGGCTGCGTGCACGGAAAAGCATAACGTCATAGAGACGTGCCGGTGCGGGCGATGCGTCCACAGATCAATTAGGTAGCACGTAAAATTGCATCGTCCGTGAACTCACCAGCCAACTTGTTGTCTGTACAGCAAGTTTTTGTCTATAGAAACTGATCCAGCGCCTCAAAGTCCACTCCAACTCCACACGCACACACCAAGGTCCTAATTCAATCAATTTTAGTTACAGTATGATAATATTTAATAGCGCAACCAATAACGATTTTTTGAAATGTACAGGGAGTACAGGGCACTTTAAAAAAGAACTTGTATCATACATTCATTAAATATTTCTAATAAATTTGTGTTCTGATTTATAATTGGTACTGCAAAATCAACGGCAAAATGTGTAATGGTAACGAACCCTTTGAAGCGGACTATAAGTTTGTACCTAATGATTTAACATCCCCCGCACTGTTCGTTTGCAATAATATAAAAGAGAATTACTTAAATAAGCGCTTTAAAACTCCTAACCTCCATTATGTTAGTATAGAAACCTTTATAAAAACTTTCACGCAAAGATCTGCGGATAAAATGACCTCGTTACCAAAATCTGTGCCAGAAATAAAAAAAAAGAAACAAATAATGAAGACGCTTTGAATTTAGAACGTATGCACAATATCCAATCGATAAAAGTATAAATTCATTCTGGGACCGCGATATGGGTCGCCCAAACAAATAAAAGTGCACCGATAGTGCATCGACCTTGCATCCGTGGTGCGCGTCCGAGCGAAAACACCCCACCCTCACCATAAAATAAGGTTTAATATTCCGTGTCAACTGTCGAAAAAAAATATGTAAAGAAAGTAAAACGCAAGATGAAACTAAAGACGTCAGTACGGGTGCATTGCAAACTCAATCTTAAGGCTATATGTTTAAAGTCTACTTTCGCAGTTGTACAAAAGAAAAGGAAGGGAAAAAGATAAAGGCCCTCTCACAAAGTTATCTTTACGCAAATATTTCGCATTTCACGTTATCTAGAATTAACTGTGTTTCGAAATGTCCAATTGAGACCGATTGCGGGCCGACGACCCGGCACATAGTGATTCATTGTGAATATTGGATTAATGTCAATACTCAATACGGACTGGACATGTGAAATAGCGCCAAGTTCGGCATAACATTTATAATAAATGAATAAAATTTATTGAAGTTATACTTCTTTTGGAGCGTTCGGGAAAAGTTATGAGTGTGATTGTCTCGATACGCGCGCACACGCGCAAGTTAGCTACAGTCAACATTGCTGTTGAAAGTTTTTCTCTTGTTACGCCTAAGAATTATACGTCCTAACGCGTGTACACAATACACACACACACACACACACACCTTTTTTTTCAGGTATCTTATCCATAGATAGTTTTATAGTAGGCAAACGAGCAGTTGGGCCTCTTGTAAGTAAGTGATCACCAACGCCCATGGATATCCGCAACACCAGAGAACGTGCAGATGCGTTGCCTGCCTCTTAGAGATGAATAGATTATTTTCTTGTAGATCCCTAACACGGTCCGCGAATAGCGAAGGTGGTAGCTGATTCCATAAAGGAGTAGCGCACGGGAAATACTGCGCTTAAAACGCAGGGATAACATTGCAGCGAAAATTTTACGAAGCTAAAAAGTATTATGTTAACAAAGAGCCCCTTAAAAGTTCCATTTTAAAATACCGTAGTCATATTTTGTGTTCGGCGCTGCGCTTTGCTGTGTCACCCGCGATACCAGCACCTATAGAATAGGAGGGTAAACGAGCAACCGGGGCCTTTTCACGTCTACATATGCGTATCTTTCTTTCTACCACCGTGTCACGGGTGCGAAAAGTTGTTCAACTATTGTCTGGACAGTGAATGCACTAAAGTTATTCTTTAGTTTTAGTCCTTTTTTTTAAATAGTAGATAGTAAGAGGTTGTGATATGCTGCATTGCAGAGGAGTTGGGCTGGCAAGACCGGGGAGGTAACTCTTGCTCACATGACACCGGCGTAACATCTTCCAAGTCGCGTTTCGTGGGGTTTGTGAGTAGCCGGTGACCCATTGTAGGGAAGTGAAAAGGAGGACAACATCAGCGTATGTTTATGTTGCATTGTGTATTTACGAAATGTGCCTGTTCGTAAAACAACACAAAAGTTTTTTCACAAGAGTCAGTGATGTGAATCCAAATCTTATAAATCCCGTGAGGCTTGCCATGAACCAAGTGTATAGATTGGAAAATGTCCAAGAGGATACAAACATTTAATAAACTACCGGACGACATTAAAATTCTACCCGTAATAAAACTTAAGACGTAATTTATATACGTGTCTTAATGAGTGTCATTTTTATGACATCATAGAATACATTGATTACAAAAATACTTAATTTAATACTATTCGGTTATGACGACCTTTGACTTAATTTTAAATTCCAACTCAAATTTTCATACATTCGTACTGTTAATAAAATAATATTTGCATGCCCCTAAGTGTATGAAACGTGTGATCTATATCTGCATTTACTGTCATCAATGTTACAATGTTTGGTGCAAATACATGAGTCTGAAGTCGTAAAAAGGCCCCGATTGTTCGTTTTTGTCCCGAAATTTAAGACTTGTGGTCTAAAGCTAGCACTTGGTCATTTTGGCGAGCATTAGATGCATGTTTTCGATACATTCTATATGCTTTCACCGCTCGACAAATCTCTGTCACCAATAGCGATGCGTTGAGGCTGTATGGGGTTTCGATTCGCTTCTAACCAGGTCAATTTCTATAATTGGTAGTTATTACATAATTTGTAACATAAACTTGTTCCTTGTTACAGATTAAAACGAGCGGTCGTGGACGGCGTTGGCAGCAGCAGACGAGCCTACACCGAGGATGAGCTCCACCAGGCGCTCAGAGACATCCAGTCTGGCAAGCTGGGCACCAGGCGAGCAGCCGTAGTGTACGGCATACCTCGCTCCACCCTTCGCAACAAAGTCAATAAATTCGGCCTTACCACAGATACAGGCCAGGATTCGGACCCTGATAGCGACGTCGAGAAACCAGACTCTCCCCCCTCGGTCATACTCAAAATACCAACCTTCCCCCCGCCGGAGGATAAAAGCCCCTCCCCGGCAATACCGGTGACCACACCTGTTACGCCTCTGACCCCCATCATGCAGCCGCTAAACGCGCCGTCACCACTCTTACTACCCGCGTCGGTCTTCGCGGATCCCCCTTCAAACCAGCACCTCTTCACGTCCCTAAGTGACGTCATAGCTAAGAGCATCAGTCAGAAGTTCCAACAGCCCCTAGATAGGCCTCCACAGCCGACAGATCTACAATTCATGAGGCCCGACCGTCACGTGTCCGTCATTAAAACGCCACCAGATAACCAGAGGAATTATGCGATGCCCAGCCATTCCAAGGGCACAACGAATAACAACGGTCAGCCCGCTGTGGGAGGCAAGGGCACGAGGCCGAAAAGGGGAAAATATAGGAATTACGACAGAGACAGTCTAGTGGAGGCTGTGAAAGCGGTCCAGCGAGGCGAGATGTCGGTCCATAGAGCCGGATCATACTACGGAGTTCCTCATTCTACGCTTGAGTACAAGGTGAAAGAGCGGCATCTCATGCGGCCAAGGAAGAGAGAACCGAAGCCACCGCAAGACATCAAGCCGCAGCCACCGAAGCCAGCTCCGAAGCCAACAAAGCCATTTGCAAATGGGCTTAATGGTCCGGAGCCAGGCTACCCGCCTGGATATCAATTCTGGCCGGGGAGTGGTTTTCCCTCTCCCGCGCCGGACCTTTACGCTTCGCACATGATGCGGCGGCTTCGTGAGGAGGCGCCGCCGCCCGCGAACGGTTCCTTCCTCGAGGGTATCATCCGGTCGAGTTTGGAGCGGCCGGGAGCTGCACTGCTGTTGGGCGGAAACCGACGCGCGGATCCCTGCGGGGAGCCACCGGCGCGCCGTCCCCGGTTAGAAGATCACGCGCTGGCCGCCGATCTGCGAGAGACGGTCCAGCGGCTGAGGGCGGACAAGCTGCGCCCGCGCAACGGAACCCCCACCCCTCCGCCGGACGCCTAGCCGCTGTGATAGTAACGTAAACTACATTCCGCTCCGCCCCACCGCCCCATCCCTCTCGTGTCCACAGTCACCAAATATCACAATAGTTACCCGAAGTCACAACCGAAATAAAAACGGCTTTACAGATGCGATATCACAATTAGTTTGTAGGCCGAGCCGCGCGCGTCGCGTTGGTGTTATTTGGCGTCGAGTTGGTGTCATGTTGACGTCGGATTGGCGTCGCGCTCGCCGCTCGGTGTCCTTCCGGGGCGCTCAGGTGGATTGACATTTTCGAGTTTGTGCACGTGTAGAGGAAGTTTCGGCGTATCTCGCGACAGGTCCTCGAAGCCCCCTCCCCTCCCCTCATCCGGAAAGACCTCGAATTTTGACCTCGTTTTTAGTGAACGACAACCAAAAGTTAATGTTATGAAATCAACTATTTTAAATATTTTTAAGTAAATAAAAAAACAATGTAACAAATTAATTATAATTGTAGCTATGAGTGTAAATGTTATCAATTTGTAAGTGCGGCGCAGATTTTGTGCGGGGTTTTTATAATTAGATAGGTAATATATTGAATGAGACGAGTGCGGCGGGATAATCACACCGTCTCCCTCTGACGTACGGGCTGGCGCCGGTGAGAGCGAGACAGGCGTGTCGCCGTCGGCTTCGCGTTGACCGGACTTGTGTGCAATTATTATTTTAACAAAAAAATAGTAATTAACAAAATGTGTAATGTGGATTTCCATTTACTAAATGTGATATTTAGGTATTATGAGTGCGGTTTGTGTGTACCTCGGCACGGGCCCCATGCGGTCACTACGTACTAATGAACTTATATATTTTATGTACCTACTTGTATCATAAGAAGATATATTATTTTTCATGGTCCAAGTTTTAAATGTTTTATCGACTATACAAAAATATAATCATTATTATATTCTTGTCAACTAAAAATTAGCCCAAAAATCCTCAAAAAAAATATCGTTATCTTCACATTTGTAACATTTTTTTGGTGTTCAATCGAATAAACTTCGAGATAATGTATACGCTCCCAAGCTAAATTTAAGTGTAATACGATAGTGTAAGCTAAGTGTACTTGTGAGCCTCGAAATTAAGAGATTCTTTGTATTGTGTGTAATTAAAATATACATATATTATATACAACTTTAAAAAAATGTCATACATTTTTTCTCCAAGCGAATGCGACATTTGGATTTACCGAAATACAATATATAACGACAGATACAAATATATGGATTATATGTCTATATACCTATCAATACATATCCCAGATGTCGGACATTCAAAAACAAAGAAACAAAAATTTTTATATTCGAAATTTTAAACTAGTCGATAGCATTATTTCATTTCGCCGTATAATTTTCTACGTCTTTTTAGATTCTCGAAAATTATATCGTTATTGTTACGTGCATTTATAGTAAAAGACATTTATAGAATATAAATAAAAGACAATTTCGTCGGCTAGAGCCCACCAGACCGCATTTCAAATTATTCCAAATTTGAAAGTTCGAACAACTTTTTTTTTAATACGTACCTAACACACGTTGTCAGTTGTTGCTAGCTTAAAAAAAGGTTATTTTGTGTAAGTTTGTACAGAAAAAAATATAGGATGGGACAATTTGCAAAGAGAACTTAGATATTGATAAACATTCCGTTTAGAATGTTATTAGATTTTTTTTAATTGATAATATAAATATTTTTCGCATTGGGAACAAATGATTATGTTGTTTAATCTTATTTTGTAATGTTAGTTAATTTTAAGTGGCTTTATTTTTAAATAACCCTTATATATGATTATATTATATTGAGATGTTATACATGTCATTGTTTTTGTGCAAAGTGTTTGGGGTTCGATGCCCGGTTAAAAGAGAGTTGCGACTGATATGTAGTAGAATATACCGAGCGCGTGCGCGCCGGGTCGGTCGGTACAAATGGTATACGCCGCCTTAACAGTTTAAATGTTGTTCAGTGATCTCCGCGAAATAAAGATCAGCTTTTCCTGTAACTTTTTTATATAATACAATTTATATTTCAAATCGTTTTTTATAATCTGTTAATGAAAGTCTTGTCAGAATAATTTTAATGTCTTAGCCTTTACTGTCGTTTAAAAAGTTTATTTCCATAGAGTTTTCGCTTTTTTTTTTATTGAAGAGATCGCTGGTATAGTGAATCGTTTTTATTGTATATTGTTCAATCATTTTTCCACATAGTTTTAAGAATATTTTAGTTAATACATTAGTGTAATTTCGATTAATAGGTAGGCGATAGTAATTCTTTAATATTTTGTTAATTTTTTTTCGTATTTGTAATAAATTTTCTTAAGGGTTAGGTTAATCTTGAACGGTCCTCGGCTGGTCTAGAACAAAAAAAGACATTGAGAGGGATCATTGCATTTTTAAATCAATAAAAAAGTAATATTCCTATGACGTCATGTTTTAAGTGCAATCTAATCTTAACGTTTCAGAACGGAACCATCGCCCGGGTCGTTTTGTGAGCTCTGTGCGATGATATCGTTCCATTTTTTTACTTTAAAAGACATGCCAGATCTTATTCTAAGAGTTCTTACACACATGTTGTTGGTTTGTGTGACTGCTTTCCGTTTTCCGATTGTGTGCACGGTGCGCCTAGTTCAAGCGACAGACTAAATTGGAGAACGGCCTGAAGATATGTTTATCTCCTGTAAGCTTCACGTAATTGTTTTTATTTCATATATCTATGTATTTTCTAGAAGAAAAACTAATTTCTAAAGAATTATTGTATACTTTGTAAACGGTCTTTTAAATTTTAGAATAACATGGAATGGAACGTGGACGAACGCAGTGCGTGGGTTGCCACGTTTAAAAATATGTACAACACAAAGCATTTAATTTTAGACATATTAAATATAATGTTATCTTTATTAACGAGGGTGGGTAAATTCTAAGATATACAGTCAGTGGTTTATTTATTGAAGTAACTCTTGTGAGATGGTAAAGCATCACATAATCGGAAGAATCCGTTTGTAGAAATGTAAATTTTTGTGATTGGACGTAAAATGGACCTAAAGGACCATTATTATAAGAATAAAAAAAATAGCTCATGTTTTTTTTCTTAATATATAATCTGAAAGAGCTTATGAGATCAAATTATAATATTGTTATTTAATTGAGTACAAGTATTATTGAAATAATTTTTTTTCAATGTACATTACTCGCCTCTTTAATTTTTGTTATTTTGTTCCTTTAGTTTTTATAATTGTTTAGTTTTCTTGACAGACAAAATTCGCGCCTATTTAGCGACTCAATATTTTCTATTGTAGATATACATTTTCTCCTAAAACAATATTCCACGCAAATATTTGGCGTTCATAAATTGGCACAACTGTATTGATTCTAGTCAAATTTTGTAAATTAAAAAGTTAAACTATTCGACTGACATTTGACATTTGACGTCCAAAATGACCGCCAGGCGGCGAAAAAGTTGATTTGAAATTGTGGAATTGTATGTTTGTAAGATGTTTCTTACCTAATCTAGGACCTATATCTTGCATAGCATCATTTGCGGTGAACATTTTTCATATTATGTAAACTATCTATAAGATCTTTGTCTTACGTTAAATATTAATGAAAGTGGCTGGTAAGGCTGGTGTGAGAATGTGCAAGGATATTTAAAACCTGTATACAATAAATTTCTTTCATTTGTTGAGGTTCTTTTGTTTTATTTATCACTAGCATCACTCCGCGCTTTCACGCGCGTATATTAACATCATTAGGAAAGATTTGTGTTGCGATAGTCATTTTGACACGATACTTTTATGACTAACTAGAATGTACTATCGGCGCATCTACATAATTAATATGCCGATGCGTTGCCCTCTTCACCCCCCCCCCTCCTCCCTCGAATGGTTCTCCGGCTACCACACGAAACGCGACACTGAAGATGTCACCACTGTCGTGCCGGCCCATTTCCATTGCATAGGAGGATGGAGTGTCATGCACCATGCATGGCATTACCTCCTCCTATGCAGCATGGGACTTCCGGTTCCTCATAGTTCACCCAACTTCGTATTCACAGACCATTTCATGGAGAAATCGGGTGATGTACGGACGACATAATATTTTTTTTTTCGAGGCGACGTTACACCGTCGTCATGATTCCGGGGGAGAATGAAAAAAGTCATTTTAACTATTACGACATGTAATTCAATGAATCGTTTTGACCCTGAGAATATAAGTCAAGAACCATGTCAGAGTTACATTATGGTAAGGTGTAATATACATGAAAGCATCTATACAATCACTTTCTATCGCTTCTAAACAGCTTATAAATAAAAAACAAGACTAGGTTAGGACCTAATGATAAGGAAAATGGTAGGCATTTTATTGATATTGCTACCGTAGGCTGCAGTAGTCAGTCTCCGAAAAAACCTTTTTTTCTTTGTTGATGTGGAGAAACGTATTAAAGTACTATGATTACTCATACTTAGCTTATGATAAGTGTATCTATACGTATATCTTGTAAGGATATCAAAGCCATAGGAAATTAAGAAAGAATTTGAGGAACCACAATACCAACTACGAGTTCAGTAATAAGGCTATCATCATCATTGTCAGCCGTTATCGGTCCACTGCTGGACGTGGGCCTCTTTCTATGAAAGCCAAGACAACAGATCTCCTGCTACTCGGATCCATCCCGGACCGGCCACTGCACGGAGATCGTCTTCCTACCTGGTGAACGGTCGACCAACATTTCGCTTTCCTAAACGCGCCCTCCACTCCAGAACAAGGGGCTATTGGACTATGCGTTCATTTAATACTATCAATAAGACCTTTAATAACAGTCAGTCAATAAAAAAGGACTAGACGATAAAACAACTGACGATATTTTCGTATTCCAAATTCGAAAAACTGGTCCATGCCCACATAAATTTCACTCTCGACGAAAATACCAAAACTGGCTCCGTACAGGACGGGTCTTGTTTTATTTTTGGCGGCAATGCACTGACGAATACACTTGCGCGTACTTTTTTTTGGCCTTGGAGCCAAGTGGCACTGGCCCTCAAGGTATACGAAATTGCCAGAATAAATAAACATCACTTAAGCCTGTTATTATGTGGTTAACTTTTGTGTTGCTTTCTTTGTGTTTTTTTTTAATTTCCGATATGCATATGGCCGATGGTTTTGAACTGGGTCTCGGGGTCAAATGTAATGATGGCCTTTGGCATTTTTTCGCCAATTGTCGTATAAACGTTTTCGGATATTGTGGGAACTTCAAGGCTAGCTTTATTAAAGTTTAGGGAAGTTACCTAGATTTTTTACTCTCTCTTTATCGAACATGTTTAGACAGTGAACTTCAATAGGAATAATAGTGTCTGCAAAAATGGAATTTCCGAAAGCCGCGAGAAGAGCCCTTATAAAGCTATGCATGCTCTATGCTTTTATGCTAGCCGATTTTGTTATTCTATAAGGACAAGGAGCTTCACACGAGAACATTGTTTTAACATACATTAAAATATATATTTTTTATTTATATTTATCATTTTAATAATAAAATAGAATGAATAATTTTGAACTTATTTAACCGGAAACCTCCTTTGTGGATTGCCTAGTAATGAAACCAGCATTTTTTTATAAAACAGGGGGCAAATGAACGATCGGAGTTTTATTAACGATTACCGATGCCCATGAACATAAATATAATTACTATGCCAACGCGTTGCCCTCTTCCCCCATCCCCACCACCATTGGTCCACCAGCTACTCACAAACCACACGAAATGCGACTCTGAAGATGTCACTTCACGGCAGTATTATGTGAGCGAGAGGTACCCCCCCGGTCGTGCCGGCCCAATTCCGTTGCGTAGGAGGATGTAGTGTAAAGCACTGTGCATGGCACTACCTCCTCCTATACAGCATGGCACTATCTTTCTATGCTTGCAAAAAATTACTAGTCTTTTGACGCAGTTAAGTAAGAAATGAAATACAAAGGACATGAGATACTTTCCTTTATACATAATTCATCCTAAGTCAACCGGATTTTCACAAACGACACGAAACGTACTGGATCTTTAATTAGACTGCACAAAACGTGACAGCATAGGCAGCTCGTCACAATTTTGCTGACCTGATGCAATACTTACTTATTTTACAGAAGACAGGAGTAGGTAGGTAATAGTGGTCAAGCCCCACCACAATCCAACCGGCAATGCGGCTTCGTAGCCCAGGGTGAACACGGACACCATGGGTCAAATAGCCAACGGAGTTGCTCTTTGTACCCGTCTTATATTAAAAAGAAACTAAAGGTCAGGTGAAGGTGCTATTGCACACGGGGATTGGGCGAGGATCTGAACCTCACCCCATTTCACTATCCCTAAGCCGGTTGGGCTGCCCTGTCGTGCCTCTGTGGTGTTGGCGTCTGTCCCTTGGGAGACGGCAGCCGAGGTGCCCTGATGATTTGCAGCTCCAGGGCATAGACGGCACAGACAACACCGGCGGCGGGTTTAGTGGTTACTCGGCACTTTATAGTGACACTCATTACACGCCACACTATTGTGTTGCGAGCCCCACACACCCCTGGACCCTACCGAGGGTACTGGAGCGTAAACACGATTCCCTGCATCACCATAAAAAAATGTAGTTTAGGCCTGTGTGTTAAAATTTACATAATTATTTTTTAAAGTGGCTGCTGTGCTACATGTGACATTTCTATAGCATATCTAAATATTATTCTGGTACATAAGCTATAACATTTCCAAGTTTCATCCAAGTCCGTTTTACAGTTCAGAAACAAATATATATTATATATACATATACACATTCATAAATACATAAACCAAAATTTTGCATAATCATAATATTTAGCAAGATACGCCCACTTAAGTAGGTACTCAATGATTTTTAGGAAGAACAAAACACATGAAATGTTGCCACCGCGTCGTCAAAAACGGCTTACCATTTGCCCCGTTGACGGCAATAAAAAAACAACAGATTACGTAGCTATATGTCAGGGATAAACGGCAAAGTTCTGCCTTGACCAACACAATTATATAAGTTCCCGCCTTGCGCGGGCGCCGACCACGGCCGAAAACGACCGAAAACGCCCGAATGCGAAACAACCATGACCTTACGTACGCGCTGTGCTTGTGTGTAATTCGGATACTTTGGCTTCCTTTTTTTGTTTTTGTTTTAATTTGTCAAAGAGTATGAGTGTTTTAATTTTATGCCTAACCGGCCCTTGGCACAAACGAAAATGTGGTCAGTCTACCGCCGTCCATAGACATTCACAAACCTTCGCCTCTTCATACGCATGCCAGCATTTAAGAAATAAGTATGCTTATTTCCTGAAGAAGAAGATGTATTCCTTCTGCTGGTATTAAACCAAACATACATACAGTAAGCGAATAAAAGATCCAGAAGTACATCTTTCCCTAAAACTATCGAGATGTTTTTGAGAGAGATCTCTTTCTCCCCACAGTATTATACGAAAAGTAACTACACTCTTTATTATATTAAAATATTTAATGAAATGGAATTATACTATACAATATTTTTTCGGAATATTAAAAAAAAATTACCTATATCTATCTCTCAATTTTCTTTTTCGTAACCCTCTCATTACAAGTTGTTAGAGTCTTGACGAATCGTCTCACCAATAAGCTTGACGAATTCCAGCCACCGGAGCAGGCTGAGTTTCTCAGAGGATTTAGCACCATGGACAACATTTTCACCACAAGGCAAGTTGTGCAAAAGACATATGAGTACAATCAGCCGCTGTGCCTTGCCTTTGTGGATTATGGAAAAGCTTTTGACTCTTGAGAGAGCATTGTATGACCCTGCTTTTATGTCCGTCTGATTCCGAGAGGTCATACAAGGCCAATCCAATTGCATCGAGGAGCGCGACAGGGGGATCTTATGTTCCCGAAACTATTCACTAATGCTTTGGAGGACGTCTTTAAGACTCTGAACTGGGCAAAACACGACATAAACATTAACGGCGAGTATATCGTTGTGTTATCCGAATAGTTGGAAAGCTTGCAGGAAATTTTGCACAGCCTAAATGAATCCTCCCGACACATCGGCCTTAGGATGAATTTGGTCAAGACAACATTCAGATTCAACGAACACGTTCTGCCTAGACCGGTCAACGTCGATGGTATCATTCTTGAAGTTGTGGACGTCTACCTCGGGCAACTATTGCAATTAGGTAGACATAACTTCGAGAAGGAAGCCGATAGAAGGATTCAGTTGGACAGCATTCCGAAAGCTTCGTCACATTCTCACGTCCGCTAATACCGAAGCGCTTAAAGACAAAAGTCTTCTACCAAGGCGTTACCTCCGTGATAACCTACGGGGCCGAAACATGGTCTCTTAAGACTGGTCCGTAAGTTTGCGGTAGCTTAACGGGCTTGGGTGTTTCTCTGTCCGACAGAATTCGTAACGAAGTCATAAGGCCGAGAACTTAAGTATCCGATATCACGCGACAAATAGGCTCGCTGAGGTGGTAATGTGTTGGTCACACACTCAGAAGAACAGATGGCTGATGGGGCAGTAAGGTTCGGGAGTGGAGGCCGCGTTTAGGAGAACGAAGTGTTGGTCGAACGTTCACCAGGTGGGAAGACGAACTCCGCGCAGTAGCCGGTCCGAGATAGATGCGAGTAGCAGGAGATCGGTCGTCTTGGCGTTCATTGAAAGAGGCCTGCGCCTAGCAGTGGACCGATAAGGTCTGAAGATGATGTAGATGATGAACCCTTTCGTTACGTATTCACCAGCTTACCTAATCCCTAGGTTGAGTATGTAGAAATTATCCTGGAAGCGAAGAGAAGCCCAACACAGCTTTATCGGATAAGTCAAGCGTGGACAAGAAGTCGTATTTCAATAAACCTTTACTTGCTACAACACTGTCTAAAAAACGCACGCGACCTCTGTTCGAGAAACGGTGTTAGGTACCATGCATTGCATGCCTTTTATTTCTTTAGGTGGAGGATCCGCTAGTATAGAGTATGTACCTATAAGATATGATTTCTTTGTCAATTCTATGTCAGTTGCATTACGATAGTCTTTGACGAGTTGTCGGATACTTTTGGTCGCTTGTACTGTGGTGCCACAATGCGCTAGTGTGCGTTTTTCATTGGGCATACACTTTGGGCAATGCACTCTGTTCCTGACCTTGGTTACGCAGCTGTACAGCCACATTTTCGGTGCGGCGGGCATTTTTTTGTTGGAATTTTTAAATCACTCGCTTCTTTACTTTGTTTTTTTTTTAATAAACGTCTGTATGGGCATAGATGTGTGCACATACATCCACTGTCTCATTTTTAATTGTATTTTGATATAAAAATCTTGGCACGGTTTGTAGGACCAAACCCTGAAAATACTGAACTGATTTTAATGAATATTCGCACAGATAATTAAAATATAAGGCCCTATATTCTTCTAATTATACACCGCGATGCTCTTATTGCTATAAAACAGGCACACCTATCTTCTTCTTGTATATAAAATATAGTCCCCCAAAGCAGTATATCTGTATGTGATCAATTTTCTCAGAGTGTACTGGATCGTTTTGACCCATCGAAGGTTTAGTTGTATATTTTGGCCGCTGTTATGCACGGGAGATGTCCGGGTGGATCACTAGCAAATCTTATAATAAAGTAGTTTCCTTAAATTTTAGACAATAAATCATCTGTAGCAAAATCATTTCAAAACGATATTTTAGTTTAATCATTCGGAATACAAAGGATTTTTCGTTCATTATGTTCATGAAACCACCTTATGTTACAAAAAAAGTAATTTGCCAGCGCGAAAACAGCCTGAAAGGAACCTAAAAACACTAGGCTAGACAAATAGTCTGTTCGGCCGACATTAGGACAAAACTCCCTTGTTTCTACTTTAGTTTAGTGAAAAATAAGAACAATTGTTTTAAGAAAACGAAACATTATGTAAATTAGGCCTTTGTCTCGAAATATTTTTTCTTTCCATTTTTACGTTACGAATGCTTTTTATCCAAATTAATGTTCTTTTTTCGTTGTTCCCTTTCGGAAATATTAAAATTGTAAGCTGGAAGGTCTAGTAATTACGAGTGAGTCCTTTTAAAGTGATAGGAAAGTAACAAAATCGTGAATTGAAGATGTACTTTTCCCGTCATAGGTTTGGTACTTCTGCCACGGTTGACTAGCGGCCATTTTCAATATTCTATCTATCAATGGATTTGGCCAATCAAGATAGAATTTTACCCAAGTTATTTCGTGTGGATCACATGTGAAAATTCTCCATTAGATTCGTAAGTAGAATATTATAACGGCGGCTAGTGTCTTTGCATTTTTCATCTAGTTTATGTCAGAATGAATTAAACATCGATAACTGCATGAAAGAGTCTGAGGTGGCATACGATATTGGAGTGTAAAACCAACAGTAAATTGAAGTGAAATAATTACGATAAAACTCGAGACGGCAACATCATCACCAGCTACCACAAGACGCCTGCTAGACGTAAGGCCTCTGAGAGCTCCACAAGTCACGGTCGGCAGCAGCTCGCATGCAGCGGTTCCCTGCAGTATTAAGCTGGCCAGTAATTCAGCGAGATGGACATCGCCCAACATTGCGCCTTCTAAATCTTTCTGTAGACTGATTTTGATGACCAGTGTCCCACTTGAGGTGCACACCGCGCCTGATCCGATCTGCTCATAGTCCAGAAGAACGTGATCGCAGATAGGCACAACTTGGATAGAGATCTGGTTCTTTATTATTAAACGGGTGCGAGCGACAGTCGGAGCAATTTGATGGTTACCGATGCCCACAAACATCTGCATAATTACAGTGCCGATGCTTTGTCAACTTTTCTTTCTCGAATTTCGTGCGGCTTGTGAGTAGCCGGTGGCCCATTGGGGGGTGATAGGAGGGCAACTCATCTGAGTAACAATCATACGTATGTCCGTGGGAGTCGGCAGTCATCAAGAGGCGCCGATTTCCCGTTTGCTCCCATTTGCTGCAAACGCAGTGAAACATACTCGTATGACAGCTAGTGAAGTGGTAGGTGTTACCAGGGGATTCGAGCACCGGACCGCCACGTGATGTAAGCGCCTGGTGGCGAACGGTACGCAGCCAACGTGATTCTTTTTACAGGATAGAAAGCCAGACAAATTCATCGAACCATTTTGACGGAGGTATTTTTTTCTTTTCAGATAAATATTGATGTGATATGGTATTATTTTATGTTTTTTTTAGTGATAGATTTATAATATATAGCTTTCTTACGGTGAGGAGATTATTTTCACTGCAAAAATTATCCGTAGTGAATTGAAGGAAATTTGTTCCTAAAATACATGAGTTTCAGTAAAGCACGTCGCGTTGTAACATTGTAACAATAAGTATATTTTGTATGAGTAATGATATGGTGTGTCGTAAGCAGAAGTATCATTTATTGAATGCACTTTACATGCCTTTACATGCCTTTTATAGAGCGTTGTTTAAATTCTCTGGCTGTAGAACTATAAAATTCAAAATATTTAATCCAAACATGGCAGCGGGGATAAGGTTATACAATTTAATACGAATATCTAATCAGTGAGTCTCTTTAACACACACACACACACATACACACACACACACACACACACACACACACACACACACACACAAACACACACACACACACACACACACACACACGCATGCACGCACGCACGCACGCATACGCACACGCACACATAGTTAGTATATACATTAAGTTAAAATAAAAAGAAAATACTATCTTTTAGTTATGTTTTGAAATGGCTCAGATTGAAGATTTATTTATCATTAATGTATATAGTTTCTATCTTTTGCCTATAGACGCAAGGAAACGCATTAACGCGTCTTCATTGGCCCGGGTGGGGCTTAGGGATGTGTTGCCAACAGTTGCCAACAGCGAGGGTGCCAACAGTGCCCCGGAACTGCAAATCATCAGGGCACCACTACGGCTAGTCAGTCTTCCACGGGATCGACGCCTCCTACACAGAAAGTTCGTTCCGCACCACAAGACAACCCCGCCAACTTCGGGACAGTGCAATAGGCTGAGGTTCCCATCATCTCCCCTTGTCCCTTGTGCAAGTGCGCCTCCTCTTGTTCCTCTCTTGTCACCTCTCCTTTTAGGAGGGGTGTAAAGAGCAGCCTGCTCGCTTCAATTAACTTCGCCCAAGGTGTCCCGGTTCTCCCCAGGCTTGAACTATGGAGTGGTTGTATTACCTGTCTATGTCAACTAACTAGTTAATCATTATTTCATTACTTAACTAGTTGCTGTAAAGCTTCTAAAACGAAGTCGTTTCCTGATGTTATAAGTTATTAAAAGTATCCGAAGAATTATAATTTTAGTTGTTCCGATTAACGCAAACAGTACTTATTATATCTTGCTGTCTTGAGGTGTTATGTTTACTTTTTGATTTGATTATGTTTACCACTGGGTCGCAAGCAGAGGGTAGAATCCAGCCATCTTCTCTTTACCTCCCGGATCATCCTTGGAAGGTATCGATGTTTTCTAGCGAGAATTTGCTCTGGATCAGGACATCTGTCATCTGAGTCCACACGTGACCATGGTTGCTATAAAGCTTCCGAAACGTCGTGCTAGTTAAATAATTAAATGAACCGCGATAAAGTTCGCAAAAGTAGTTTTATTGTAATGAGTAACCTTCGTGTAAGCTTAAGACGTCAATAACTAGTCGTTGCGATCAATTTACACATAGCTGCCAAAACTACACTGCACAAAACAAGTAAACACAACCGGGGCGAAGGCTAAGCTAGACAGGGAGTGCCAGCCGTCTACGTTGTCTCGGAACAATAAAAAATTAAAATAAACGTAACATTAAAGTTTTCTTCCCAATAACTATATACATGGAAAACGATTACATGTTATCGTCTTCGCACGGATATTTCACAACATATTGCAAATATTCATTAATTTACAAAAAATACAAATATTATAAATAGTAATATCGACAATGACAAATAATTCCATTTATGACTAATTAACGTCGGGACAGCTAATTGTTAACAATTTCTGCCTCCGGGATATATAGGTTTACATTGATATTTTTTCACACCTCTGGTTACATTATCTATTTTTTATAATCTATAATGTTTTAGAAAATATCTTATACCCTATGTTCGTCACCGATAATGTAGGTTCCTAATGGTAAAATAATTTTTCAAACGCGCGCATTAGTTACGGAGCCTATTCAACGCAAACAAACACACAGTCAAATGTTTCCTCTGTGCAATATTAGTATATATCTACTCAAATCATTGAAAACAATTAAAATTTAAATTAAAAGTACAGCATATTTAAGAAGATATCTACTTTGTCATTTTATACGGAGGATACAATTAACAACGATAGTCGGTTTAAGCTTTCGCTGCCCGCCACCTACCGTAGATTTGGTTGCAATTGATAATTTGTGTTACATAGAAAGTGACATAGATGCCATTATAACATCAAATGAAATCCTAAATAAAGCTACCTGTTATAAATTATTTGTGATAGTATTGTTTATTTTAATTCGATAACATTAAGTATTAGTACCAAAGCTTCTAAGTTATTTAATTTAAAAAGCAATATAGTGGTTAAGTTATACTTGTAGGCAACACTGCAATGTCAAGTTTAGTAATGCCAGGCGTATAATATTTCCGCAATTTGATGGCGTGTTAAACACTAGACTACATTGTAATGGCGTAATCTAAAAATATATATTTTTCATTTATCTTAATTTCCAATGGTGGCCCACATATAATGTAAAAAATGAACATTTCTCAAATAAATTTTAATCTATAAATCTAGTAAACATAATATAAAAATATAAAAAACAAATACTAGACAGGAAATTTATATTTTACATTTTCATACGGTAAATCGAATTGTCATTTGTGCATATGAGGTTCTCAATCACGTTCATGTTTGTAGCATGTTACATATGTAGATTATTCATATTTGATTGTAATGCCAATAATTTATTATTTAACGTGTCTATTTTTATTTTTATTTAGAATTAGAATATTTGCAACAAATAATATAGAAACACAGCCGCTAAAGGTAGCTCATATGGATTAAATATTCCAATAATTACAATATTCAAACACATATAACGACAGAAATAGTATGAATGATAAGAGATTTGACATTTCATAAAATGAAAAGATTACATAAGTAAATAAACTACACCGAATTTAGTGTCATTATTGTAATAAAATATGCTTATTTACCTTAGTACACCGATAATTTAGCGCGCCATCGTAGTCAACAACCTGAGTGTGCCATTTGTGCAAGGGCGACGTTTTAAATGATTGTAAACTCTTTATAGCATAACCAAAACATTAATTTTTTAAGGCTAAAATATTTTTTTGAAAAAATCGAACAAGCTTCCGACAAAAAACGTTACCACCACATTCAATCATATTATAAAACAGCTACTTCTTGTTTATAATTACATACACTAATCCAGAATTTGTACATGTTGTGGTTCATTATAGATTAATATTGTCACATATTTTGGTTTGCACTTTATCACTTAAATTTAAATTATGTGATATAATATGAAAAAATTCAAGCAATAAATTAGGGAATAAAACTTTTCGCTGGTAGTGTAGTAGTCATGTCTGATTTAAAGAGGATTAAAAAAATTAAACTTTGTGACAATTTCGCTTTCACATAACATGTTCATGTTATACGTAAGGGAAATTGTATATTTTAAGTTGACAACACTAAGTAGTACCGTACGGATTCTACACGACGCACGACCGATTTTAACGTTCGCGAGATCCTAACAAAACTCGTTGAAAATGCATACATCAAAATGGTAGAATCTCTACAAATGTTTTTATTTCTATTTAAATCAAAATACAGACGAAAATACTCATGGTTCTCACCATTCCTGTGTTCAGTGCTGATTGTGTTATTGTTTTGTGATGGTGTTCTGTCTAGGTGTAGTGATATTAACTGTTTAAACGGTGTCTGTAAGAATGAAACCTGTGTGTGTGACGAGGGCTGGCAGGGCCCCGAGTGCCAGCATTGCGGCGGCAAAATAAAGTAAGAACATATTCAAGTAACAAATTCACTAGTTCACTGACCTACATGACAGCAAGCATGTCATCCAACTTCTAAGCAGAATGCGAAAACATTGATGCGGGGATTATCCAATTATGTTCTTTGGCTTCTGTATTTCATCCTGACATGTTAATAAAGGTCACTTTAACAAGTATCCTACCTATATAAAACATGCCTTCGCACGACACTCCGTATCGTTTTCATATTCACTTTCGGTACTCTGTAACTGTAAACTTTTAAGTCTTATTGATCATATTAAGGGACTCTTGGGAGGCGTGGTTGGCTCAAATCCAGACAGTTAGAAAATGTGTCCACTGTAGATAAACAGACATTCAATAAATGTAAAATTTTATTTATTGTAGTATGTTCTAGGTCTTTCAGTTATGTACCCAAAGGTTGCTAAAATACTCTTACTAAGCTTTTCTACATGTATCTCCGTCCACCTCTTTATTTTTCTCTTGAGCTATAGTATGTAGGTAGTAACTCAAAAGTTTGTGATGAACTCAGTACAATTGTGAGTGAAGACCGGATTATAAGCAACATAAAAAGGTTATACATGTATACATCTATTTAAAAATAGAGGCAAAATATATGTGTGCAAATTATTGTGTCTATTTAAAAAAAGAGGCAAAATATACATGTGCAAATTATTTTTGTGCATAAAATTTTTGTGGCAAAACATACTTTTATAAAATGTTCTTTTTGGAGCAAAACATCCAATCATAAAATGTTGTTTTAGGAGCAAAACATTCATTTATAAAATGAAGTTTAATTTTATAAGTGGAAAACAAATTTGAAGTTGGTGTAGCTTAAGAAGTACTCAAGGTCAAATTATGCCACTCCTTTGTAGTTGACAGGGTTTGCATAACGCAATAATGTTCAAAATATTTTCTTTTGAGTTTATGTGCCAATTACATTGACAAAGTAGACCTTATATGCCAAATTGTTCACTGTTTTGATGAATTTATTCAATACCAAACACAATTCGTAAAGAAAGGATTAGTAGCTATAATGCACGCCATGTTCGAAAATAGATAAACGTTTTACAGTAATAGGTTAGCCTAACTGGGATTGATAACTGTAACACAACAAAGGATATTCAACAAATATTGTGTCATGTTTCGGATTTGCACACTGACATCTGTGATGTCGAACTTAGCATGACTGAGATGCCGGTGTACATTGGAGGGGAGAAGCAAAGAAGGGCAAAAAATCAACACACTAATTGTTTGGATGATCATGGGCATTGGTAGTCGAAAAGGGCTTTGGTTGCTGGTGTGACACCGCCCCTCCGCCAACAATTAAAAAAAAACATTTATTGGTAATTAATGCCCACTCACCTTTTCCAAAGTACCCCACAATACATTATATCTTATAGTTTACTTTGTCATGATATAAGCAGACACTTTTTAGAAGCCACATTCCTTCCTTAATGTAAGTTTCTTGGTGGCCTTTGAACTGGAGCATAGAGCAGTCAAAAACAAAAAAAAAAAAAACAGTAAAATGTATTATTTTATATAAACAAACTGAATTGAAATAACTTTTCCAAAAATCTCACATCTCGAAAGGGAAGAAAGTAACAATCTGAGCATGATTTTTTTTACACTTACGATCCACCAAAGCTATGCCTATATATAACAGGCTATGCCTACATATAACAGGCTATGCCTACATATAACAGGCTATGCCTACATATAACAGGCTATGCCTACATATAACAGGCTATGCCTACATATAACAGGTTATGCGTACAGATAACAGGTTATGCGTATACATACATATTACCTTACGAAAACACCTTCCTTTCAAAACCTTCTGAAGAGTTGTTCTATGTGGTGGAACCCACATGAAAATCGAGAACCTTTTATCTGCCCAATATATTATAAAAAAGTATGCAAAGTGCTGTTATTATATTGTTGTTACATATATCTAATATACCAAATTTATATTTCCAGATTAACCGAACCTATGGGCATTATAACAGACGGTATGGGTAACTACAGTGTTAGTACACAGTGCTCCTGGCTAATAGCACCCCCCTGGCTTGGACCGAACGCACCGTCTATACGGGTGCGACTGGAGGACTTTGCCACAGAGTGTGGCTGGGACCACCTGTATGTGTATGATGGTGATAGTGTCCGAGCAGAGCGATTATTGGCTGTGTTCAGGTACATCATAGCCTTTATTAATTTATTTTATAAGGATGCCATTCCATTGCAAGTGAATTGGGCTGGCATGACTGGGGAGGTACCTCTCGCCCTCAGTATACCACCCTTAAAGTGACTTCTGTATATGGGATCGGCAGAATTAAGGCAATACATAACCATTAACTGTACAGATGTTAATGGGTATCTATAAAAGAAGTGAATCACTTTATCATAAGAAGTCACTGCAACATTGCAGAACATAAGTGTAACCAGTGTAACCTGGGAGACAGTCCTTGGTCACGCAATACAGAAGAAGTTTACAGAAGAAAAAATAAACAATTATTAATAATTGTTATTACTTTTAAGGCACTAGGGAGCCTGCTCCGTACAGTACTCAATGTAATGGCACACTCTTCGGCGTAGGTCTCATCAATGTACTATAGATATCTATTCCTTTCTTCTCTGCTTACACCAGCTCCATTCCAATTTCTAGGGTGTGACGCTGTGGCACTGCCAACATTACCCTACTATGCACTATACATTAAGCTGCCATTCACTCTGTATATATGTATCCCAAGTGTGTAAGATTTCTAGAAAAAAAATGTAATGTTATTAAGAGAAATAATCAGATATCGACTTACAAAATATATTCATATCAATTTGACGATCACATTAAGAGATGAAAATATCCTAAATTTTGCAGTTAAAAAAATCACGAGTGCCATATATAACCCGATGTATGATGAAAGAGATGGGTTTGTGAATAATACCGGTTTTTACCTGACTCTGCCAGAATGTGTAGGTGTCTTTTTCAATTGTCTGTATGCCTTTTTGACACTCTTCAAACTGATAACTGTAATTTTCAATTGAATGATGTCTCCTAGTGAATCACACTTTTCACTGGCTCAATACAAATTGATCTAATTATTTCATGGACGCTTGACTCAACCTAGTATATTATAGTTTATAGGGTTTCTTGTATCGTTTATATGAAACTGTTGAAGGTATGCAAATCCTAGTACATCGTCCCCTCTGGTTATGATCTTTGTTAAATTAGTTCACACAAATATACCCATATTGGGATGCATATCTCCCATCTACGGGAGAGTGGTTATCGGTTTTCTTCCGACACATACTTTAGTCTCGTCGCCCGACGAGTACCAAGGAACCGTATTGACCTTCAAAAGTAGTATATCCTACTAATATTTTAAATAGAACAGTTTGTATGTATGTTTGTTATTCTTTCGCGCAAACGCTACTTAACGAACTATGTACATCAAATATTTTTCAAAATTGTTATAAGTTATGAATAGTTAGTTGGGAAAATATTTTACGAAAACAATTGTCTATTTTTATATTATTAATGAAACTTTTTTCTCATATAGCTTATTAATCAGGGCAACATATATTAATACGCGGACGAACTGGCGGGGCAACTAGACTGGAATAAAATAATTTAAACTTTTTGCTGAAAATCCAGAAACTTGCATGACGTATTTCATGATCCTCTACCCTCTTAAATTTGCTTTTACGAAAGTATCACAAGTTACTAAAATACACTTGGTTAAGGTGGCATGGAGCCGCCGGATGCAATTGGCTCATGACCGTGATCTATGGCGCTCTATGGGGGGAGGTCTATGTCCAGCAGTGGACGTAGTACGGCTGATGATGATGAGAGTATCACGTTTACTTCCAGTGGTGTGATGGACTCCGAAGGCTCTACGTGGAGCCGACAGGTGGTGGCGCGGTCCGGGAGCGTGCTGATGCACTTCTTCTCTGACGATGCGTACGCCATGGAGGGCTTCAACGTGACGTACGCGGCCTATTCGTGTCCCTCGGATGAGTTCCACACCAATTGTTCCAGTGAGTTTTCAAGAGTAACATCTGTATTCATTATTTGTTAGTACAGAAGCCGTTTATTTACGTTATTAAACATACATTGGTCGCCACAAAGTGTTCGGCCTTATTAAAAAAATATCCAATTTGAGCATATCCCGTCTCCTGTCATGTTTTAGCTCCTAATTAAAACACTCGCGTAGAATACAGCGATATATAAAACTATTTCGTGGTTAAATTACTTTTATTTGCACTCAAAACACTTGGCCTAATTTAGAATATATTTGTATCGATCATCTGTCCAAAATTAAGATATTTGTCGAGGCTAAATATCAGCCGCCGACACCCCGGCTAATCGTTGGCCCGCCACAAATCAAAACGGCTCTGTTTTTTTTTTTAATGGCCAGCCGTAATAATATGGCGATTTATACAAGACGACTGCGGCATAGACACTGTTGCAGATCAATAACATTGCACAAACAGATAATTTAAAACCTAGCAGTAGGCAAACATAATTTTAAGCCAAAAAAAATGTACATAAATAATTAGTGTTAAACATGCACCGACTGGCTTATAAGCATGACTGTACTTCAAAGGGTTCACTCAGTAAAGTCGCTTGGTAAAAAAAAAAAACAATTTCCTCTATTTTATTTATTATAAAAATAGTTTTTTTTCATCATTACTTGATGAATAGAAACTATTTTATTGAATTTCCATTAAGAAGTGACAATACACTCCATCGACTATGTTCAGTAAATGATTATGATACCTGGAGAAATCATAATTCTGATATTTTATTGGTCTAGTTAAAGTTTGATAGGAGGTGGGGTCATGTAACCGTTTGTGGCCGTCGGTAGTTACCGCAAGAACATTCCAGCACTTCGCATCATATAATGATACTTATGACGCCACACTAGCCCTGTACTAGGTACCGCATGGACAAAAAAAAATGCACATTTAATATCCATGACCAGGACGGGATGCGAACCCGCAACCATTGGCGTAACACGCCGTCTAAACCGCCGCGTGACCAACTGCGCCAATCGTAGCAGGTTTTTTTTAATTCACCGTTCTGACGGGAGGATTAAATAGAAATTACATGTATCATTATTTCCATTTTTTTATAGCGTGAGGGGGAAAACGAGCAATCGAAGCCTTTTGATGACTACCGGCGTTCCGTGGACGCCATTAGTCATTAGCATGATCTTTACGCAGATGCGTTGCCTTCCTATTATGAAGGTATATAGCCTATAGGCTATAGGCATTGCTTGATAAATGGGCTATCTTGTAATTAAAGAATTTTGCTATTTGGATCAGTAAGTCCTGCAAACAAACAGACACACTCTTCAACTTTATAATATTCATTGTAGATTTCGTTACAAATTTCAGATCACGGAGAATGCGATGAGGGCACGTGTCGATGCGAACAGAATTGGATCGGCGTGGCCTGCGACAAGCCGCTCTGTCCAGGTAGACTCATGTGACACATCCACAGGGGGCTCCGTATACAAAACAGCCCCACTGTCTCCAGGACAGTGCAGCGGTGTTCCCACTACCAGTTGACCCTCGTGCAAAAACATTTCCGCAATACATTATATATAAACCTGATGCCAAAAAATATTTTAACGGTCATATACGTCAGGAGCTTAAGGGACCAACTCCACCTCCACAGAAGGGGTTTCACCGCACTATAGGACAACCCCACCGACTTTGGGACAATGCAATGGAGTGAGGTTCCCATCGTCGCCCCTTGCCCCGTGCGCAGAAGCGCCTCCTCCTGTTGTTCTTAGGTCCCCTCTTAAAAGAAGGGTACCGAGGGTGATTCCTCCACCTGATCTTTAGGCATCCTCTTCTTATGAGAGGGGTGAAAAGATCCCCCTCAGTTTAAGTGGCTTCGACTGGGTTCACCCAAGACTACAAAGCCCCACCGTCACGACAAGGCTTGAACCATGGTGGGGATGAACTAGTCTTAAATCGACCATCTTTAACTTCTACAATGAAATATAAATAGTACAAATTGTTGCTGACAGGACATCGTTTTGTGACAGAATGGCCCGTGACAAAATGAATAAATTCCGGAATTTATTCATTTTGTTTGTTTATTGGACACTTAAATTACATAACATTACGTTTACAATACAAAAATAATAAAAAGGACAAGGCATAAAGGAAATATCATATTTTAAAAATTAAGTGTACAAAGGGTATACTTATTGCTTTAAAACAACCCCTTTCAGACTGCCTAACATACACTTATTTAAGCATAAATTCGGATCGAAAAATTAATCCGACGAATAAGCAAATTGTAGTTCCAATAACAGTGAAGTGAGTAATGAGCCTAAATAATAAAACCATAGACACAGACAATTGACCAAACAAAAAATAAAGCATGTAGTTTATACCTTGGTTGCAATATAGTTAACCTGATGTCGAAGACGTCAAGTTGGCACTCTAGTACAGTGCGCCGACTTAACTGAGCGAGGGGAACGGGGAGGGGCTTCATATTCCTGCGAGGACTACACATGATGTGGCCGTGTTTTATTTTTGTCTTTTCATAAGATTTATTGAATTCGTTTTTTTGAACTTTTTCGATCATTCCCGTTCCCCAGACGATTGCAACGCGGAATACGGCGCCGGCTCGTGCACGGAGCACGGCTGCAAGTGCAGCCTGTCCCGCGCGGGGGAGAACTGCGGGCGGGACGTGGCCACCGCGGGCTGGGGGTGGGCCTGGCACGAGAACGAGGAGGGACCGGAGGGCAACAGGCCCGTGAACGTGCCGCCGGCCACAGCCGGCCACGTGCTGCTGAACTACGAGGACGACCTGCTGAGGGTCGGCGGCGAGTCATTTGGGGAGTCGGAGTTTGTGTACAGGTGAGTGGAAAATACTTTTTTTGAAGTTATACTTCTTTTGGCGCTAGGGAGAAGTGGTGAGAGTAAATTTTTAGGATGCGCGCGCACACCGTGATACACTGAAGTTAGCTACATTCAACAAAACCGTCACCCTGAAGTTAGCTATAGTCAACATTTTAGTTTTCCAAAAATAATATATAATAATAATAATGCGTTACAACGAAACTTTCGTAAATACTTTTTTTTTATTCTCAGTGTAGTTCTTTCTAGCAACTCGGAATGACGCGACAGACACAATTACTACTAAGATTTTCGTCCTGTTACGGTAAAGAGTATAACGTCTAATGCGTGTACAATATCATATACTTTGTGCTGATGTGTTATGTCAGGATGACGTGTGGAGGGTGTCATCCTAGGTGAGGAGCCTGTGACACACCACTGGTGACACACACAAGGTGTCCTCAGCCCATGGTCAACCACAGGCATCAGCCGGCACAGCTGTCATCACAAGACTGGTTGTGTAAATATGTTGACAGACATGCAACATATAGTACATACACTCTTTTTTTTGGTTTCACTGCCTGACCAAATAATAATATGAAACGCAACGCCTTGCGCATCTTTTACTTCGGAATCATGTTCTGTCCGTCCTCAAGGCGAACTCCAGTTGCGGGTCAGAGCTGACACACAATTTTTACAGTACAAGGGAGCAAACGTGAAATGGCAGCCTTTTGCTGTTACCGTAATCATTGTGTAAATCCACTCGCCCATATGATGCCGCAGTGAACTGATAATTGGAATATATGACAAACTTCTTCTATCATTTCCACGAGTTTATTGATTAAAATTATGGTTTTTTGAGCGGTTGGTCTAATTCAGCATCAGATTTACAATAAACAAATGAGTAGACACGCGTTTTTGCATTTGTGAGTTTCCGGTGACCGATCGGGGAAGGGAGGTACTTTTGCATAACAATTATGTGGTGTGTGTACACAAAAAAAAGAGATATTCCCAGCACCCTGTGTTTATATGTGCGTGGCCATTTTGTATGTATAAAATATCATGTGGGGGTATTGTTTTCTTTTTAAATTCCAGGTACAAGACGAAAACAAAGGAGTGGATAGCCGTGGAGGCCAGAGGGGAGGCCCCGGCGCCTCGGTACGCGCACGCTGCCATAGTGTTCGAACACGAGCTGATAGTGTATGGAGGAGTAGTCGCCTCAGACGACCCGGAAAGAGGGTATGTACCTACACAAACACTTTTATGACTTTATTGCCATTATTATTGACATAGTATCCTCCTTACATAGTAATTGATAACGTTGCATCCGCCTTGCAATCATTATCGTTGCATCCTCCTTACATAGCTATAATTAACGTAGAGACCTCATTACACAGTCGTTATTAAATTCCAACCCTCCTTTACACAGTCATTATTAACGTCGCATCCTCCTTCCTTTGTTAACGTAGCATTGTCCTTACATAGTCATCATTAACTTCGCAACCTCCTTACACAGTCATTATTAACGTCGCATCCTCCTTCCTTTGTTAACGTAGCAATTTCCTTACATAGTCATCATTAACTTCGCAACCTCCTTACACAGTCATTATTAACGTCGCATCCTCCTTCCTTTGTTAACGTAGCATTGTCCTTACATAGTCATCATTAACTTCGCAACCTCCTTACACAGTCATTATTAGTATCCTCCTTACCCTATAATTACTAATGTCGCATCTTCATTACAGTCATTGTTAACGTCGCATCCGTCTTACAGAGGGGGCTTGGCGGGTCTGGAAGGGGGAGGGGGGCACGTGAGTAACGAGGTGTGGCGCGGGCGCATCAACGGCGGTCGCCTCACCTGGCGGAACGCCACGCCCGCCTCCTGCATGGGACACTCGAGATGCGGTAGGGACCATACTCTATTCTTTTGGTCAGTTAAGACGCACTTTTACTTTCCCGGTCATGATCCTCGATATGAGCCAATCGTTCATTTTATCGCCGAGGGTATTTAGCTACCGCGCGCAAGCTCCGTCCGACATCAGATTTGGAAGATCCCCTAGGTCCCTTGGGCCAGGATAATAATATTTAAATTAGGTGTTACTAACACTCATATCCCATCTGTTTCTGTCTCTCTTCCGACTCCAAACCTAGTATCGTCGCCTGACAAGTACTCAAAGCAATCCGAAGCTGTAGCTAGCACTTTAACTCAAGTGTAGCTTTCACGTGAAAGCTAAACTCAAGTGTAGCTTTCACTTTGCTTGAACAGCATAAGTTGAGGTCCGAAAAAAATACTTATACAAATATTCACATAAGTTTTAACGCCATTCGACACATCTGACCTCATCTGTATATTTGCCACGTGTTTAGCAACTATGTTAAACATAAACGTTTCATTTTCATTGCGCGCGTTAGAGGGCGCATGAGCTCTTGTAGTCATTTAATTTAGTACTTAAAATAGTCATGTAACTTAATAGTCAAAGTGTCCGTCAGCTCTTGTAGCTCTTGTGCCATAACTTGGCAGCACAGTTTTTTACTAGATAAGAAAGGAACAATTTGATGTTCTCAGGTGGCCTACACCTGTCTGGCCACACGGGTGTCATGGTGCGTGTGGCGGCCATACGCCGGCCGGTCATGCTGATATTCTTCGGTCACTCGCCGCACTACGGGTATCTACACCTCGTGCAGGTCAGTGGCGCCGGACGTAAACGATATCGGATCGCCCAGTGGCGAGTCTTTAAGTGGAACCGAATTGGAACGGCTGGTCCGGGGAGTACCTCTCGCTCACAAGATAACGACACAAAGCTACAGCTATACTGTCGCGTTTCGTGTACTCTGTTACTTTCCGGTGGCCATTAGAAGGGACGCGGAATGATGGCAGCACTCGTGTATAATAATTATGCGGATATTTATCGTCGTTGGTAAACAGGTTCCGACAGACAGTGCAATCGGAGCCTTTTGACATCAGCATTATGTATCCAGCCTTCCGCCTCCCCTCCAATGGGCCACCAGCTACTGACTTTTTGTTTGTGTGTATGTATGTTATTCTTTCCTACATGAAATCACGAAGAAACTGTGAGTTAAGATTGATACTATGTGGGTAAAACCTGAACGTACAGCTTGTTAATATAATTGAAATGTTAGGTCCCATGTGAGCCCAAAGGCTCTGATGTTTCGACTGTTTTGTAAGAACGTGCTCATAAAGGACACGTAAAATGTAAATGTGACCTGAATAAGTGCGAAACGGGTTTGTACAAAGGTTTCTATGTCCCTTCCTCTGTCTGCTACTAGCAAGTAACGTGTATTTCAGGAGTACTCGATCGAGGAGGGCTCGTGGTCAGTAGTGCAAACGAAGGGCTGGCCGGCGCGCGCCGGGTTCGGGCACTCCGCAGTCTGGGACGACGCCTCCTCCAAGGTGTACGTGCACGCGGGACTGGTGTCAGAGTCGGAAGCTACGCAGGTAAGTGCTAGCTGAGGAAAACGACGCTATACGCTCGTGGAGTGCAGCTCTATATTCATACTGCATGCACATGTGTGTGCATATGTGCAACAAAACGTAATGTGCACGCGGGGCTGGTGTCAGAGTCCGAAGCTAGCAGGTAAGCTAAGGAAAACGACGCTATACACTCGTGGAGTGCAGCTCTACATGCATACTGCATGCACATATGTGTGCATACGTGCAACAACACGTAATGTGCACGCGGGGCTGGTGTCAGAGTCAGAGTGAGTTACAGAGACAGAGAGTGAGTAGCCAGAGAGCCGCTACAGGATTATTGAAAAATGAGAACTCACATGAGTCCGCACTCGCACCCAGAGAATACGTCTCCTCCAAGACGGATGCGGTGTACGCAGGCAGGAAATAACTAGACTACTATAGAGTATGGAGACTTATATTGATTACGAGCATTTGTACACATAAACGCACGCTCATCCACTAGTGCGTACAGGCACACACTCGTACGTACATGCACGCACTCGTACCTTTGGGCCACCTGGAAAGACGCAAACACGGCCTACATAGCGTATTCCGAACTGTTCAGACAAGGTAGATTAGTAGCACACGGTGTAGTGTGACACTGCACTCTGGAGGGATCGAGTAAAATAGACGCACACTTTTATAATATACGCACCTGTACACACGAATGTCAAGTCTTTGATCTACACATTCACCATTGGTTGTACCAATGTTTGTCATGTTGATTGTTTGTCTGTCAGGCGCCGTCGGACGCGCTATATGAGTACGACGTGGACACGCACGTGTGGCGGCCGCTACCGAGCGCGCCCTCGCCTCGCTACCTGCACGCCGCCATCTTTGTGTCACCAGGTAATGAAGCGTGGCTACAACTGTGTGAATGGTAGTAATTATGTATGTTGGGGCAAAGAATCAGCCGAGCGACTTGATAGATAATGATCACAGCTCCCATAGACATCCACAACCCTCTGGTGTTGCGGTGGTTTCGCAGATGCGCTGCCGGCCACTCTGAGATAAATAAGCTCTTTGCCGGAAGATCCTTCCGTCGTATCGGCCCGGAAATACCGAGGGCAAATGATTTCACAAAGCAAAAGTGCGACGCAGGAAATTCCGTGTATATCGAAATGGCGACTAAATAATAAGTCTGCGCATAGCTGGTGTTACTATTTTACGTTGCCAGTTGCTTTACTAAACTCACTATAAAAGCTAGCTTTTATAAAATAACTTATTACCGTAGGAACATTACCTGGGTGGAAATCATGTATCATGTTAGTATTATTATTACAGGCATGATGTTAGTGTTCGGCGGTAACGCACACAACGACAGCGCAGCGGCGGCGCCCACCGCATCCCCCGCGGCCAACAAGTGCTTCTCCGGCGACGCCTACGTGTACGACGTACGGTGAGACACGCCCCCTATGTATGTAGTGCACGACCGGGTACCGTTGGCTGACCGTACATCAAATATCCGCCCAGCAGTCGAACTTTTAATGCGTTGCACCTTAAATGGGCGATATCTTTTAAGATAGATTTAATAAGACGCAGAAAGTGAATATAAGAGACACCATTGATGTGGTGTGTGCCCCGAACTTAACAAAGTTCACCAGTATATTTATTTTATAGGGTGTGCTATCATCGCTGTTTATTTAGTTTATCCTTCAACATTTAATCCGGACATGAATATATTATGCTGCTCACATTTGCAATATTTAAATTTTTTTTAGTTTTATTTTAGTATCCGATCGGGAATTTGCCTTAACCCGACCGAAAACAGAATATGTTTCGTCTAATAGCCGCCATGTTGCAGATGCGCTCGCTGGCTGACGCTGAGCAGCCCGCCGGCGGCGCCTCGCGCGGCGCATGCGGCCGCACACGTGCTCGGCGCGCGCACCGCTACCGCCATCATCATGGCCGGGTAACTATCCCACTACTCGCTACAACAACCACTAATTGCTGCTTTTATGCCTATTAGTATGAGAAAACATTCAAAATTAGTCTTAAAACGTTACATCTCTATAGAGACTAGCCAACTGTGCTGGACACATTGTAGTGCACAAGTGTGTGCGCAGACACAAGTGCACTCTATACTGTCTTATCCTAGATTTACAAACATACAAGATACCCGAATTCATCGTGAACTGTAGTTCTAAAGACACTATATAAACGCATGTGCAGAGCCAACCATACGCGCAAGATGTTGTCGTTCCTACAAAGCAGCTTATATTTGAAAGAAGCGCATAATTAAAACACATTTTTAGCAAGTCACGGTTTTGGAACGCTGACTGTGTATTCCTGCAAATTTACGTCTGTAGCCCGACAAGACTGGCTGTCATTCATTCAATCATTAATTTCATGGTTTCCATTCTAATGATGTATATAATATTTTTCTATATCTCATATGTGAACGATGAGATATAGATTTTTTTATATTAAATCAATAAGTAGTGTGAATTGTACAAAAATATTTTTTATTATAGAATATGGGGCAATCGACGCCTTTTTACGACTACCGCCGCCCATGAACGGACACATAATTACTGTGCCGATGCGTTACCCTCCTTTACCCCCAAACACGCCACCGACTACTCAAAAACGGCACGAAACGCGACACCAAAATTTTCATTTTACAGCGGTATTATGTGAGTGAGAGGTACCTCCCCGGTCGTGGCGATCCAATTTCTTCTCGGCGCACCACCTCTTGCTAAATGATATTTGATATTCAAATCCGTATTTTGTAATGGTGACGACAGGTTCGACGGCCGCCTGCGCTCCGACGCGCTGCTGTTCCAGAGCGGCTACAAATGCGCCACCAACAAGGACGAAGCTGCGTGCCTCAACAGCGCGCAGAAGGCGGCCGTGGCGTGCGTGTGGCGCATCAAGGAGCAGATCTGCGAGGGGGTGAGTTGCGGGGGGGGGGGACTGGGGCCGAGATATAAGTCGTATCATAGGTATACGTTACAATATTTATACCTAAACACGAAAAGTAGTCTTTATGTAATAATACTATAAAGCGGAAACATTTGATTGTTTGTTTGTTTCTTTCAGCATTGGCTGCGAAATCGATTTGAGAAAAAAATTGATCGATTCCCTTTAAATACTACATTATCTGTGATGAAACTCGGCATCACATTCTCTAAAACGTTTTGGTCATTATAAAAATTTCGATTATGTAATCAAAGTCGTGGATGAAACATCAAAGCAAATTCTTATATAGAAGTTTTTAACAACTAGCTGTCCCGAAGGACGTTGTTCTGCCATAAATTGTATTATTGGTCATGTTGTAATGAGTAATATTTACGAGGACGAAATTAAAACTTATGTTTTTTGTAAATCAATGACTTAGCCATATTTTTTTTAAATATGTGTGCGAAGCCGGGACTGACTGCTAGTGTTCTATAAACCCTCTTACAAGGCGTGCGACTAAAAATGTTGAATCCTATTCGTCTTAATGATTGTTACACATCTGCCAAGGGTCCGTTTGATAGTCTGTTTAGTCTAGTCTGTCCTCTCTGTATGTCAATCTGTTTAGTGTAGTCTATGGTCTGTTTAGTGATGGCGGCTGTGCCGAGTATACACATAGGCAGGGGAATCCATTTACGGATGATCACCTACATGCCTACACCTCAGTGAGGCCGTACAGCCGAACAGCCAGGAGACGAGCGCACCGCTCTGTTGTGTGTTGTAGCTGGCTACTGTACACGTACATGCTGTTCGTGACCCGGGATGGGCACGCGTCCCTCTGAATGTCATAGACTGACCCATAGACTATAGAACACAACAACATTATATAGACATACAAACTGACATAAAATACAAAAACACAGAACCCAGCTGCTTATATCACTTATATCACTTATATTTTAGTATACCCCCTGTCATCAAGATGACGATGATTCTCATCCCGTCAATATCCGCCCAGCCCCTCAGTCCAGTCCAGTACATATATCTACATAGTACATACGCTCGGAAAACATGACCATCCTTTTGACACAGTAGGGTGAAAAGTATTTCGAGACTGGCTCGATTATTATTTCTCCTCTAAAAAGCGTCCGTTTTTATTTCAGCTGGACCAAATCAGTTGGCAGGATTCCTTCAGTAATAAGTTCAAAGCGTGTACAGCGACTCCCGTCTTTGGTGAGCATATATTATTGTAATTAGACGCTTAGTAGCTTCATCGTAACGTACATGTACATAATAATTGAATGTAAGAGTGCATTGCATGCGAGCTGGCACGACCCTAGTCGAGGGGCGGCAGGCACGTCTTGCTCACATAACACGTGAAATTTGATGTTAGCATACCCACTTCACTGCTGTGTTATGTAAACTGGAGGCCGTGCCGGATACTTGCGATTGTATTGCAATGAAATTAAATTTATAAAGAATTGTATGTATTCAAAGTTAAGTGAACACTTGTTATTTGTATTTGCGGCCAAATTTCGCAACACTAGCACTTATATATGTACGTTCAGACGAACGGCGATGCGATGTGGCGACGTACTGCGAGGCTTGTGTGGCGGCCGGCTGTGCCTGGTGCGGAGCGTGCCTCCCTTCCGCGCGTCAATGTCTGCGGCGCCCGACGCAGGTATGAACACCGACACAAGTAGTCACATGTACCTACATACGTGCGCGCAGTAGTAACGTGTATGCTACGTACGCACATGTACACGTACGTGCGTGGGCGTACGTAACACACTTACGCGTATGCGGCTATGTACTCGCAAACCCGTGAGATATGATGTGAGTCTGCAGCATTATTTTTTCTGATATTTAGATGTGTATTTATTTTGAAAATAATGTTCTTGAAAACTTAAAGAAGTACTATTTCTGTGTTCTGTGAGAACACATTTTAATATTGCACAGTGTGTATGTGTTTGTTCGGATGTTAGTTACGTTTCATTGTGCCAACAGATGGCGCTGTCGGTAGAGGAGTGCGGCGGAGGGGAGAGCACCGCTGTGTGCGGGCGCTACCACTCGTGCGCCGCGTGCCACGCCCACCTGCACCGACACCCGCACGTGAGTATACATCTCGAGCGTGTATGTTGATATAACTAGTATAAGTACTAGACACATCCTAGTTACAGAGACATTTCTAGTACCTAGGAAATATTTATAGTTCACGATAGTGCGAGACATTTAGTAAGATGTAGTGTATGAACGATGTAGCTCTCGCTTATATGATACCGCCGTAAAGCAACGGTAAGTAGAATGCCTTTCGTGCTGTTTGAGAGTAGGATGAGGAAAGAAGAGCTGTGCACATGACAACAATAATGCAAGTGTCTATGGGCGTCCTTCGTCATCAAAAGTCTACCATAGCTTGTTTGCCCCCCCC
>JAFELO010000374.1:361080-376703 GCA_017140195.1 Eumaeus atala | reverse complement strand
CCCCCCCCCACATATTATCTATAACTTTAAAAAATCTCTTTGGCCCATATAACCAAAACAATTTACTTCGTTCGTGTGATCTTCACACACTCATTTTTTTTTATTGCAATAACTTATTTGGAATTAGTCACCAAAATAGAAAATATACGAGAAATAATACAAAGAGAAATGGCTAAGAAGTTCAATAAATTGATTAGTAAATACATCATATGTTTCAGGGGCTCGACGACGGTCAAAAGTCTTGCTACTGGGACTATGATTCCGTGAAGTGCAGACCTGCTAATACCACCACTGATCTCAGGTAAGACAAGATTCCATTCCAAACAAAGTTTGATAAACCGACATGTATTTATTGGGGGCGCTAGGCGAATTGGGTTGCGGCGGTCCCACTCTCGGTGGGTGTAAGGGCTGATGAGGATAAGTTGGTTTATTGGCCTTGTCTTCCGGAGGCGTGGTATGGTGGGCTGAACGCACGCGGTATCCCACGTTGAGCTAATCAACGCAACGTCCTCTATTTAACACTAAATTGTACCTCACGCACACTAAGAGTCTTACTGAATGTTTTGAGCGAAGATATATGAGAAATTAGTATACCAAACTAAGATGTTTTGAGAGATTAGTAAATGTGCACGCGGCCGGGCATTACTTTCGGAAACCAGATGTTTTGTTTCGTGTACTCCTGCCAATGGACGGAACTAGTGTCATCTGTGATTCTATTGATGTGACATTCACGTTCTGCCAACCGTTTGGTTGGTCGGGAACATTCATTCTTAACTGAGATTTTCATTATACTCATTTGAACGTATGAAAATATTTTTCATAACACTGTGTTACTAACAACACTTTCGTTTAGTCGAGGTTTTCAGTTTCCCATGGCCTATTTAAATGGTAAAGAGAAGGCATCTGCATAACAATTTTATAGATGTCTATCGCCGTCATTAACAATCAAAAGGCTAATACTAATCCTTTGTTGTCTTATACTAGAAAAAAACGTTGTTATTTTATTAACTGTTTTATAACACAGGAGCGTGGGTGTGTCAAGTGTAGGCGTGTCCAGCGTGGGTGGTCCAGGGGGCGGAGCCGCGTGTAGTGCCGCCTGCTCATCGTTCCGCACATGCGCCAACTGCACGGCAGAGGAGTGCATCTGGTGCGCCTCCGCCGCCAGGTGCGTCGACAAGGTACGAGTATAATAGAGGTCTTTCCCGTCAGTTCTTCTCGGCCAAAGGCAACTGCTTAACTTGTGGTAGATTTGATTGCTGACGTTACAAACGTGATCTATATAATTCTTTTTTGCTGAAATATTTTTTTTCCCAGTCTCTGGACAGGGCCTGGCCTACAAGGCAAAATTGTGTAGAGCCGAAGTGCAAATAACACCAGCCAGTATGCTTTAATTATTCATGTTGTTGTTTTGTTATGCAAAGTAATTTATTATATGTAGTGTGTAATCAGTGCAGTTATATTTTTTTCAGAATGCGTACGGTGCGTCCTTTCCTCTGGGTGGGTGTAGAGCGTGGTCGACTAGCGGATGCGCGGGAGGCGTGGTTATAGCGGGCGCAGCCACCCCCAGTGGGTGCGGCGCTCACGCGTCCTGTGCGGCGTGTCGCGCTGAGCCCGCCTGCGGCTGGTGTGACGACGGTGCCGGCGGCGGCCGCGGCGCGTGCCTGCCGGGTGGCGAGCGGCGTCCGCACCATCCGCACGTGTGTCCCCACCGCAGGTACACCCTACATACATTTGCGAATGTACGCACTAGAGAGAACGTTGTGGCTAATGAGGACGGCTTTACCGGGTGTGCACTCGTGTCCGCGCCACACCTCCTGCACCTTAATAGTAAATTCGCCGTAAAATTGGTTAGAAGTAACCAGTCTTTCGATAATGAATTCTGATCAATTCTGATCAGAATTTCTGATCGAGAATTTGCCTGAACTATCAAATGGGCGCAATCCGCGTATCCTGTCAAGGGAGATAATGTCGGGAGAGGTAAAGAAAATAAATCATCGCATCATGTATTCCACAAGTGAGGTGATAATACTAGCCCCGTGTGCAACTTCGTGTCAAACTGTTTGTGTATGAAAAGTAACTAAGCCGCAGTCTTGTTGCGCCGTTTATCTTCGCAAAGTACATATCAGGGAATAAATCGAGTAACATCACTTGTTATACAATTTGAGAGGTAGCTTTGGCCAACAGACCTTATCAAATGAACGATATATCAAAAGATATTCCTACAACATAATTGGCGTCTGGACAGGTCGATGTTTTCCTTGTTAAGATGGCAGCATCTACTGTAGATCGCCGAAAACCGTATTGTTGATTACGACCCCTCATGGGATAATGCGATTTAAAGTAAGCCTTTCTAGCAGTTTACGTAAAGTAGGAAGCAAAGCTATAGGTCGGTATGGGGGTTTCTGGCCTGGTTTAAGAATTGTTTTTATACTACCGTAACGCCCATTTTTTGGGAAGGTACCTTCAGAGATACACCAGCTAAAGACAATTAAGAGAGGAAGTAGCGTTTAATCACTAAATTAGAAATTTTATCTACGCCTCAGTATTTCTATATTGGTAATAAGTTAACTAGCTCACTGACAGTGGGTAAGTCAGATGCTGGTGTATAAGCTGATTGTATTTGCTTTTTAGTCTTAATTTCTCGATGGTATTCGGTGTCCGTGTTCAGCTTGTCATCCCGTGTCAGCGCATCTGGGTAGGCTTAGCTGTGTCTTCTAAATCATACGTGGAGGTGTTATTTAATTTTAGACTAGAGAGGATAAGGGCATCAGTGATCCTGTTTGATTTATGATATAGGGAGGGACGCGGTACTTCCATATCTTTTCGCGAGGTTTTTTTAACGAATTACTTTTTGTTAGTAAGTGAAGCTTTGCGATTTTTTTAAGTTTTACGTCTACTTCTTTGTCTTTTAGTTTATAAATACATTATACAGTGCGGGTTTTCCAAAATGGTCAAAATCATATTTTACTCTCTTCCAGGTGGCATTTCACGCGTTGTCCGCTGTGCCAGTGCAATGGGCACGCAGTGTGCGACGCGTCCGCTCGCTGTATACAGCCGTGCGGCGCGCGCGCAGTAGGAGGGCACTGCGACACGTGCGCGCCGCAGCACTGGGGCTCTCCGCTCAACGGGGGCGTGTGTCAGCGTGAGTAAACAACTCTCACCTCTATATTAAAAATTTATATATTATATTTTTTAGAAAAATCCAAGTGTTACGATTTTTCTAAAAAATATATTTTATATTTTTTAGAAAAATCCAAGTGTTGCGGGAGTACTATACTATGGTGACCTCGTTGACAATGTGGGAAACATCTGTACTACCGAACAATTTTAATTAATTAAAATCAACTCTCCTCACAGCTGCGTCTTTACCTAACTGCTATCTCTTTTCTGGACTGTATAAGTTATTGTCACTTGCACTGCCTCCGTTTTGATTGTGGAGACAAAAGACGTAGCGGTACGACGAAATATGAACTATTTATTGCGTTTCGTTCCTAAAAGTAAATTGATAAAATTTGTTACTACAGCGTGCGAGTGCAACGCGCAGGCGGTGGCGTGCGCGGCCGACACCGGGCGCTGCTTCTGCTCCACCAAGGGGCTTGCGGGCGACCGCTGCGACAAGTGCGACCACACGAACCACTACCACGCCGACCTCTACAACAAGGGCTGTTACTGTGAGTTATGTGTGCGTGCGAGCGTGCATGTGCGGTGGTGCGTGTGGGCGTATAAATAAATATGTGGTGCGTTTGCTAATAGCCAAATCAACAATTACTGCTGCTAAGAGTGACGTGTGTGGGCACGCGTGCGTGTGTGTATGCGTGTCAGTAAGGGCTGCGACTAGGATAACTATTGTAAGTATCCGTAAGGCGTGAAGGTGTGTGCAGCACTTTTCCAAACCATTCGTTGTGGCACGATGAATATAACCGCTCCTCGTCCGTCAGTTGCTGGTCAATATATTGGCTCGTTCTCAAAAAATATTTGTAAAATCCTTCCTCCCCAGACGATCTTGCGGTCGACTACCAGTTCACATTCAACCTCTCCAAGAAAGAGGACCGGCACCTGTCGGCCATCAATTTCCGAAACGCGCCGGTGAAGCCGGATGTAGACGCCGACTTCAGTATTACGTGCTCTGCGCACGCACGCATGAACCTCACCGTGCGCACGCGCGCGCATCCCAACGAGCGCACGCTGTTTAGCGACCTCAACTGCACCAATTTCCGATACAAGTGAGTACAACTTAATACTAGAAACAGAATAATATACATGAGTAATTTAATGGTATATAAACAGAATATAACCAGTGTGATGTTAGGCATATAATATTACAAGTGAATACTGCTACTATGATATAGGAAATATAATACAAGTACTGCAACAACTTTTAATACGCAATATATCCCCGCCTCTTATATGCACAATAGCCCCTCCTCTAATACGTAGTATAACCCCGCCTCTTTTACGCATTTCGTCAGATAATATGTAGTAAACCGGTAGTACATAGAACGCGCGAACAAACGAAAGATCTTTCTACTACAGATTCGCCAAGTCGGAGCACGCATTCGGCGTCGAGGACAACATCACACTGACAACGTTCTTCGTGTACGTGTACGACTTTCGTCCGCCGCTGTGGATACAGATCTCCTTCTCGCAGTACCCGAAGCTGAACCTGCAGCAGTTCTTCATCACGTTTTCTTCGTGTTTCCTTCTCCTACTCCTGGTGGCTGCCGCTCTGTGGAAGATTAAACAGGTTTCATGCTCGCTTCAACAATTTTAAAACTATAAAGCTAAATATAGAAGTTATCCCCTGGATGGGGTAAATGCCCCGGATATCATCGGATATAGAAACGGAATGGGCTAGGGTGATTATGAAAGCAGCTACATGTAGAATTACACTATGGATGTCTTCTGGTAAAAACAAACAACCTTATTGATCATTAAATGGTCATCGCAATGTTACTTAACAAATTTATTTGGTAATGTGACGTCAGTGTACTATGAACGTGACCACTGATCTGCAGTATACAAGGTTAATTAAAATTAGCGCTGTGCCACTTGCAGGCAGCACCTATACTTCAATCCCAACAACATTTGTTCTAAGACTTTTTTAAATTAACTTTTTTTTTTTATTTAACTTTTCCCATACGAAATTAATAGTTTGCCTCTGAACTGGCATTTACTCAGAGCAGAGGTCACGTGACATACGTGTAGCGGGGCGCGGGGTGTGGTAGCGACGGCGATGCACTTTGAACTTCACCTCGGTCGTACGTCACGGTTCATTAGAAACGCGTGCGCCACAGCTGTCGTTTTCCGCGCGTTTTGTTGAAATTTCGATTAGTGAATGCCTACGGAATACAGTAATTGCGATGCCGTATCGTTACACAAATACCGAACATTCTGAGATGGTGCGAATGATGTCTAGGTGCAGTTGTCCACCGAATGGCTTAATTAACGACGAAGCAACAAAGGAAGTATCTTCGCTGGGTCGCAGGAGGCTTGGGCATTAGCCTGGAGAACCTCTGCATGATTTTGATATTTGCTTTCCTCTGCAGAAATACGACTTGTACAGACGGAGGCAGCGGCTGTTCGTGGAGATGGAACAGATGGCGTCGCGGCCCTTCAGCCAGGTGGTCATAGAGCTGGAGAAGAGCGGCGGTGAGGGACTGTTATGTGATCCGTCTTGGTGCTTGTTGTATAGCCATGATGAGTTGCAGTTGCAGTGCCGGGGCGCTTCACCACACGCGGCACTGACGGCACACGCGGTGGATTTATTGGGTATTCGGCACTATAATGTGCCGCGAGCCCCACTGACCACTGGACTCCACCCAGGGCCAGTGATGACGCGTAATTGCGTTTCCCCACGTCAACAAAAAAAAGGTTGTTCGATCATCATCATCAGCGTGACAACGTCCACGCTGGACATAGGCCTCCCCCACAGGGCGCCATAGGTCACAGTCATGAGCCAATTGCATCCAGCGGCTCCCCGTTGTTGGATAATGGCTCAAAATTCTCTCTTAAAGGTTATAACAATAGAAAGAAAATAAGAAGTGAATTTTGGAATAGGTGGCCCATTGGAGAGCGAGGGAAGAGGAGGACAACCCATGAATATAGTATTATTTTTGATATTCATTGGCGTCGGTAGTCGTAAAAGGGCTACGGTTTCTCGTTTTGCTATATAACAAACTAAGATATATCAATTAAAATTAATTATAGAGCTTGTTGTACATGTGTAGGTGCGGTCAACGGTACGGCGGAGGGTCCGCCGGCGCCAGTGGCGCTGGAGCCGTGCGCGGGCGGGCGTGCCGCGGTGCTGTCGCTACTAGTGCGGTTGCCCACAGGTGGCACCGGCAGAGCGCCGCCGCTGGGCGGGCTAGCGCTGGCGTCGGCGCTAGTGACGCTTGGCCACCACCCACCGCCGCGTGCCGAGACCAAGCGCCGCGCTCGCTGACGCAGCCGCGTGCACAGGTAAACACGCCCACCGGCCCCGCGCGCAGGTACACTGGAGGAGGACGCTCGCAAGCGTTCACTTGCGCAGCGTTCGTAGGTGCACGTCCACCGCGCCCGCTGCGCGTATATGACGTCTTGCCTGCGTGTAGTGGCCTTGCTCGCCGTGCCGCGTCGCATCAGCTGACTTACGCGCCGTCTCGTAAATCGGTAGCACTTGCTGCATGTACGAAGTTTACGCGAATGTTACTCATTACAACGTTAACCGTGATAAAATCCGTAAAAGTGAAACTGCTTTATTTTAACGTAGTAAGGTTCCTAATGAGGGAGAGAGCAGAGTAACAAGCCGTCACTTTCACTCCATAGGGCGATGCCGTGGATTCACAGTTCAAATAGAGAACCGTTACCACATAAATCATATCGTTCGCAAACTCACAAACAACCATTTTTTAACAACTAATTGTTTTTTTGTTTCAGATGGAGAAACCAATGTAAATAGATGTTATATAAGTCGTGTATATACTAGATGCATTGCTCAAGTGCCGACACACGAATACTCAGGGGTTGCTAGTTTGCTACTGAAACGCCAGGACACCTTCGTGATTATGTCATTAACTGTAGATCTACTGAAGCCTTAGTACAAATACAGAGAGAGATAATTAGCTGTGTGTACCGTCGTCTCTATCATCTTAATATATTCTGATAGTCAAGGTAAAACTCTGTTCGCGTTATGAATGCAGTGACATCAAGGGTCAAGCTCGCAACCAATCAAATCATTCCAGATATCTATTTTAACGCGAATAGATTTAAATATCGGTAAATGCCTTCGGTGTCGCCTTTTGTGCGGTATGAGAGTAGTCGGTGACCCATTGGGAGAAGGACAGGAGTTAAACGCATTGACATAGTGATTGTACAGTAATTATGCGCATGTTTGTGGGTGTCAGTAGTCAGCAAAAGGCTCCAACTGCCTGTTTATCACCCATATTGTGAAGAAAGGCCCCCGGAAAAAAGGACCTATTGAGACGACGGTCCCTTAACTTGTAATAAACTCCGTTTAGGCTTGTTTGTCAAAAATACAACACTTTTTAGCTAGTCAAGCTGTTACGCGGCGAGAAAATAATTCTAAAAAATAAGTCTAAGCACATTGCGTACTTTAAACGTACGCCTGACTCGCTTACATGCTCTCAAAACTACATTCAAAATGAACCCAAAACACACGGTCTTGAAATGCGATCTTATTGCGTGTACACACGCAAATACAGTGATTTGGTCAGAGAACACGATACATTACGTTTTGTACGCATTCGTATCGCTTCTAAAGCGTATACGTGTTCGTATCATCCGCGTATACGGTGCCGAAAACGTGTTTTTAATGGGCGTCGTCTGCGAGTTTAAAATAATTTAAATAAGAGGTGTGCTTACGGCCCAATAAACGAGTCTGGCTAGTGAGTGCGTAATAGGACGTAGTCAATGAAGCTAGTACATAGCTAATTATGTTAGAAAACTATCCTTCGCAAAAAGCGAGACTTATTTTTCTTGAATTAATCAAGTTATTCATCTTTTGGAGTGCTAGAGAGAAGATGTTTACAATGCCCGCGTGTACACAGACACCAAAATCCGATAGATATGGTCCGGAAATCCAGTCGTCAGAAATGAAAATTTTATCGTACTTATTTTCGATAGTACGTACGACAAGGCAGTATAAGCGTGCACACATAAGTATACGCACGCTTTTTTTCTTGACTTACCGCAAATTACCCAGAATGTGTCAGAAAATTGTAGGGAAATACTCAGTTTTAAAAAACATCACAAAACAAGAATATGAAATCCACAGTTATGTAAAAAAATCACACTGAATATTTAGACATTTCAAAATTAAGTCAATTTATTTTTATCAAAAGTGTGTTTAGTATACAATGATCTTTTTTATCACAATTATTAAATAAATTGTAAATATGTTAGCGATTACATCAGAAGCATTACAGGATGTAATTAGTTTCTAAATATATCTTCCGTTTGAGAAATTGCCAAAATAAATTATAATGCCAATTATATGTATATGCAGCTAGCGTGTTAAATATAAAAATGTGACAATTTAAAACATACCATTTTTTATATTCAATATATTTATTTGAATTATTTTGTTTAAGATCACATTTAGATTAGGTTTAGTGGTTCCAAATAGACGAAACATTTTTCTACAGTCGCTTCGTGTTTTTTACCGACCAATTTGATCGTGGTATGTTTGTCTGGGTCTACCCCGGTACCTATATACTTCCACATTCGTATTGTGTATCTGTTTCGTTGCCACCCAAGTATATGGACTGCAAAACACGCAACAGAGGCCCATCTAACCCATAACTGGTCAATATATCCCAAAGTTTCTTACGCATAACTCTGTCAAACGCTTTCTCCAAATCCACAAAACCGCAAAAAACCTTCCGGCCCACAGCCAGATGCTTGTCTACGATGTTGCGGAGTGAGAAAACTTGATCCATACATCCTCTTCCTAACCTGAAACCACCTAGTGACTCCCACAATATGCCTTCGGATATTCCTTGCGCTCTCCTTTCAATGATATACACTTTCGATGCTACGCTGATCAAACTGATGGGTTTATAGCTATTGCAGTCCATACGTGAATACAAGGGCACGAAGACCGCACGTCGCCAGTCTTCGAGCACTCTACCGGTCCTCCAACAGGTGTTACAGAGGACCCAAAAAGAGTCCCTGACTGCAGAGCCACCATATTTGATCATCGCAGCCGTAACTTGGTCTAATCCCGCAGCCTTTCCGTTTTTGATATCTCTTTTCGCCCATACAACCTCTTCCATAGCTGATATGCCGCCCCGGCAACTGCATCATTTACGGAGACAGAGACCGACGCAACATCCCGGACAGACTCATACATATCTCCAAAATATTGACTCCATCGTTCTAACACACTTTCAGTGCTTGTAAGAATGTCACCATTCCTAGACTTGACCCTGTTCATTCTGGAGACTGCCGAACAACCACCAGTCGTCTTCACCTCCCTCCAGAAGAGTTAGGTGTTTTCACCTGGAAGTTGTTCGCCAGTCTCTCCTCCGCTTTCAGACGTTCTCTTTCCCGCTTTTCTTTCACTAGGGTTTTGGTGGCACTTCTACAACAACGATATATTTCTTTCTTCGTATCTATCATACTATTATTCGTTTGCAAACATGAAACAAAGTCTAGCCATGTTTTCTTCTTTCTTTCAATCGCTGCTTTCACTTCGTCATCCCACCATTCATTTCTAGTCAGTGACTTGTGCAGCTTCGGCTTACTACCAAATAGTGGCTCGTTTCAAGGTCTCTGCTACTCTAAAAGCTCGCGTATCCATCAGAAATTTGCGGAGCCTACTATCAATCAAAATCAAATCAATCACACTCTTTGATCATTCCACCTCCATGGATACAAATGTATGTCCTTATGTGGGAATATTGTGTTAGTCACGAGGAGATCTCTTTCCACGCATAAGTCCACAATGAGCTCACCATCATTCACTATTCTACTATCACCATACGGACCTAACACGGCCTCGAATCCTGGCCGCTTCGTCCCAACCCACCCATTCAGATCTCCACACATAATAACTCTTTTATTAGCATCTACCATATCCAGAACATCCCTTACAAAGCTCCAGGTCACTGGTTGTCGACGAGCTTACCGGTGCTTATAATGCGACCCGAAAATGTCTCGTCATTCCCACCTTGATACGGACCCAGATAAGCCTTGAGTCGGCCATACCATAACCTTTCACACCAGGGACTAAGCGTGAGGACAGAAGCATGCACGCTACGGCGCTAGCATGATCACTCCGCCTGGGGAACTCCAGACCACAGGGCCATCACGCCATCAAGGAGATCAGCGGCCCCACTATCCTTACGCTTAGTCTCTGTTACACACAACATCTAAACACCTCGCATTCATTACATCGATCAATTCATTCATTTTATCTTCCAACCCGAGGTTAAAGGTTACACTTGCCTATCTGGCACTCCGTGCTCCACGGCCCGCCGGTTCGGGTATGGCGTCGCATCATCGCCGCTTTTACCAGTACGGACGGGGGCGAGTCGGTACGCATCGCCTTCAGGGGACGCCTTAACCCGCGCTGCGGTACGTATCCGGGCCAGAATTGCCGAAATAGGGGTCGCGACGTGCACGCTTCTGGCCAGACCCCTTAAAAAGTGAGTCTTAGGTCTGTAAAAGTAAATTTTTTGTATCATCTAATCTGATGTTTATACCATAGTATTGGTTTCGCGCGGGGTACCACTCCCCCCTTTTATTGTTCCTTCTCTAGAAATCACATGGATATTTTGTTTAATTAATTCTACTTTAATATGAATTGGAAAGTTTGCATGGTTGTCATCCTGTCGCACATAACGGATCGGATTTGGCACAGGCATAAATTACAAACTGAAATATCATATTTTTATGTTTAATTTCGACAACAGTGGGGATGAATATACTCGAGTTAAACCTTTAAGCATTGCTTGTATTATAAAGCTTGCACTATAAAGTAAATAAATTTGAGACGATCTGCTTGAGCCAAGTGAAGGGCAGGCGTGCGTACTCTTAACGGCTCATCGCTTGATATTGTATGGCTTGATATATTAGGTGGTCAATATTGCTTAGTTCTTCAAATCCACACCCCGGGTCATCGTCACATATTGAAGGGGAGTACGGGGCTCATATTGTTTAGTTCTCCAAATCCATCGGTTGCGGCACATGAAGTGCAGTTCTTTCTGCTACTTTGTATCTATAAATTGTAACAGGCGACGATTCGTGCCATTCTCCAGTGTCATACGCATATTGGTTTAGTATTATGAAGTATATGCCGGACAGTATTATACAAGGATCTGAAAAACGAACATGTCAGTATTCATCGTTTCTAGAAAAATGTTTTGTCTGTTTGGCGGTAATGTTAACAACGACGTGATCACAATCGCCGTAGGACATTAGCCTGTAAAGTAAGTGTAATGTATATGTAATATAGGCCAGCTTTGAAAAAAAAACATATTTTTCCTACGAATGAATTTATAAATCGTGTAAAAATGTCAACGTTTAGCATTTATTGATGTTGTGTCGGATTGACGGAGTAATGGATCTGTGGCGTAGTTTCTAGATCGTTCAGGAACAAAATTATGCATCTATTTTTAATTGTAAAATGTATTTTATTTAAATATAAACTTAGGGTCTACAAAACCCCCACTATAGTAACTATGCACTACACGTCAAAAATCTTATTTTTATTTTAATTCTAATTAAGTACGCCACTGGGATGAATAACACTGACGGCTAAATATATTTTATATCGATATAGTTAACTTGTAAGCCCCGATGTTGAGAAATTGAGATTAGCATTTTGGAGTATATCGAATTCCGACCTGTGGACAACGACTTTTTTGTACTGACACAACTGTACTGTGTATATCGCATGAGGATCTCAATTACGTTTTTAGTTTCATAGTTTTAGTCGAGTTTTCTTCTTCATGCTGCGTTGCAGCCGATTTGGACCGACGCGACAGAGGAAGTACCTTTCGCTCACATTATCACCTCCTATATTCCGTAAAGTGATAGCAATGCTATCGCGATTCGTGCGTTTTGTGAATAGCCAATGGAAGAAAAAAAGAACGACATCGCAACTGCATATCAATTATGCAGATGTCTTTGGGCGTCGGTCGGCGTCAAAAGAATCAATGCCCCGTCTGTCCCCTATATAAAAGTAGTTGTGTGGAAAGTTATTGTTCTCGTGCTATGTTACACTTGATATAAAATATCTCTGAAGTTAACATTATCAAAGTATCCAAATTGTCTTCACTTGATATTGTGACAGTGGACCTCGTCCGGCTGCTGATGATGGACAGTGGACTTCGTCCGGCTGCTAGTGATGTCTGTGCTCTAAGAACCCATTTACTCGTGTCCTCTTCATAATGCAACATATAATTTTAAAAAAAAGACGGTGCTATACAAATCAAGATACATAAAAACTGAACAATATACCTAATAAACAATGAACAATTCAACTCGTATATAAACTGTAGGACCTTAGCATTTGTATACATTTATAGACTGATACGTGTAAATAAACAAGAAATTCACGAGGAGGGGAGTGGCTCCCCCTACCTGAATGTCTTTCATCTTCCATTGAATCAAATTGAATACACTGAAAGGATTGTTCAAATTAAAATTCGTACACAACATGGTTAGGTTAGATTTAGCGTTAAAATGTATTTACGTACGTACGGAGATTTTTTTATTAACAACATAGAATAAGGTAGTACACTTTTATAAACGGAGACACTTTATTGCTTTATGCACGATTTTTCGGGGTTTACTAGCTTCATTAATTTGGCTTCCACGAATGTTGTTGTTTATTAAGATTGTACGCGATTATCGTCAAAATTTCATGTTAAATGGTGACTCGTGAAGCATACTGAATGTAGAATATACTAATTACAAATCCATTTTTGTTGCTTCGAAGAGAGTGGAAGTGGGTCTGCTAATCCCCCTATATATTATTTGGCAGATTTCGAATAGAGGGCAGTATATAAAACAAGAGATGAGTCGATTATGTCATACTTGTATAGGCATCTAGTAGGGAAGTAGGAAGAGGGGGACCTTCGTATTTCATACATGAATTTCATCTCCCTTTTACTTAGTTTCTTTTCCTCCTATTTATTTTAATACCAATTGTAGTCTCTGCGCGTTTGTTTGTATCCTACCTTTAAAAATGAAGTATATAACTCATAAAAGGACAATTTGTTAGTATCTACGCTTTCAATTTTGTCATGTTCTTCTACATATGTTACCACAATATTAAAAACATCTTAAAAATGATCGGTTACTTTTCCTAGCTCATAATTCTACATCTATATTTTGCACGTTACAAGCAATATTGTCTAAGCCAGCTTAGTAATGAATATTATTTTTGTGAACAGTTACGAGTGAATTTGTCCTTTTCAGAACTCTTTGCTGCTACAAGTGGTCTGCAATATAGTACTGATAATTTTCACTTATAGTATTCGGTACGTGAATTGGTCTTGGTAATTAATTTGGCTTCGTGCAATGTTCTGGTATTCTATCGGGGCTGCCATGACTAAATTGCTTTACATCACCGTACATGTTTTTTTCAGTTGTCTATCTAGTTCGTCGTTACTGTAGTGAGTTTTTCCAGTATTCTACTTGTTTTATTTGTATTGTAATGGGTGCATTAGTTTATTTAGTGTTGTATTGTATCAGTCATTTCATATGTCATAATTTGATGTTATTGTAACCTGTCCAACAGTTACATAATATTTTTTTTTTCGAAATATTGCATTTTATAATTAACACTAGTGTTTTTATTCCAATTAATATACACTTGAGTATAAAAATCACAATTAGTTATTAAAAATTCGATATAATTTTACATAAAATGTTTTAAATAATGTTAGACACGATTATTCGCATTTTATTGTGCAAGATTCGCGAATGTAATGTTTCATTTATACTAATTTATCTTTGTCTCTCTTAGTTATAGTAGTTTTATTTTAGTATAGACAGCATTCTCAGACATTTTTTTTATTATATTCTTGGTTAGGAATAAATTTGAGTATAAACGCTTATACATAATGATTTTTTTTAAAAGACTTTATTTTAAATATTAAAAGACTTCTTTAAATATGTTTTTATTTCTTTATTTGTTTGTAAGTATAGAAACACAAATAGAAGAAAATACATTTCCAAGATACTATTTCCGATATAGAATTATGTGTGAATCGCTGCTTTACCTGTTATTATTTATAGCAATACATATAGGCGATTAATAATGAACAATTATGTAGTTAGTTGTCTAATAAAACAATACTATTTCTTTAAAATAAGTAATGAATTTCCGAATGAAATGTCGAATAAATGTAATGTTACAGACCTTTGTCTGTATAACATACAAATTTTTACTATATAAATGCAATGAATATTTGTATGATACTCTACGACTTGTAATATTTTCAACGGAATTTGCCCGGGGGAGTGACAGCCCTGGCCGGATATTTTATAAATTAAGCCATACTGATTATCCTCCACCGGGCCCCAGACTAGCTACGCCCGTGTGAATAGCCTTGTATTTATTTTATCCAAGCGTATGTGTTGTCGATCGATCGAAGGCACAGTATAATATAGTTGTAAGCTCGAACCGTTGTAAATATCCTGATATAAATTATTGTATTTCATAATAAAATTTAACAGAACGCATTCTGAAGTTTTAATATATCTTTTGAGGTTAAAAAATTGTTTACAAAAATGCAAACAACATATTTTTGCCGTATCGATGTCAACGTCTATAAAAAAAGAAACATGCAGTCAAAGGGATTGCAGATAAAGGTGACATCTTAGAACTATCCAGTCACAATGGCCTGTATTTAGTAGCGCCGCGTAGCTGCTACAAGATACCGTATTGCCGACGCGCACTCTTTACTTTTCAGCTAAAGAAGTTATCACTTTAAAAAAGGCTGGCTCGTACCTGGGAATATGTCACCATTGACATTAATCTAATGGACTGCTCATCCCATAGACCGCCAGTGGTACCATTTCAACAGACATCAACGCTACCATTCTGACAGTTCATAGTTTCATAAATGTCGATGCATGAAGTTATTTATACTTAGTCTGGCTATAAATACTGTAACAATAAAAATTAAAAAATATTACATTTGAATTTGGAATCTGTCATTTTTGTACGATTGTTCAGTGTTCTCGTTTTGGCGTCAATACATTGTACAATATTTTGCGACATTAGAATGAAGTGATTGATAAAGAGGACATAATTGCTGTGATTGCTTTACACAAGGTAGTTGTGGAGGCAAATATAATTTTTAAGACTCCATTCACTTGGTAGTACGAAGTCAAATGTTTGTGTGCCAGGCTATTAATAGGTACAATAAGACTTCCTCCCTTTGTGACAGAGAAAAATCTGGCCGTCCACGTAGTGTTTGTAAGAAAAAGGCGGTCAAAGCAGTATGGAAATAATTCGAAGAAATACTGCCCGAAAGCAAAATATTTTATCTCGGGAAATCAATATAGCACGTAGAACCGTGTCGCGTACTTTAAGGGATGACTTCGGACTTGCAACCTACAAGAGCACGGGTCTTTTCTTAACTGATAAATTAAAGATTAATAGGGTG
>JAFELO010000374.1:327872-360914 GCA_017140195.1 Eumaeus atala | reverse complement strand
AACAATCTATATATCTATATAATCAATCTAAGTAAGTAAAATAGCCATCTTAGCCAGGAGGACTCTCGACCTGTGAGACGCTAATTATGTTGTAGGAACATCTCTTGGGTGCATTTGATAACGCCTGGTGCACAATGCTACTTCCCAAACTAAAAGACAGGGGATGTTATTTGAATATTTATTCTTTCATATGTTCTTACTTTATAAGCGCTATAGCAAAATTGCGGCTCGGTTGCTGTTCATACACGAAAAGTTTGACTCGAGGCTGCCCACAGGGCTTAATGTTATCACCTTATTTGTGAAATATAGGATTTGATGATTAGTTTTCTTTACCTCTCCCGGCATTAGGTACGGTAAGAGAATACGCAGATGACGTCCTTTTATTATTTGGGGCAAATTCCTGACATGGCCTGACAAATGTCGTGTCAGGATTGCAGGCGAATCAGGGTATCAGGATAAGGAGCATGCGACATATACAACTTGCTATAGAAATCTTCGATGCCAGATAAGATCTCAGGCTTAGAAGAAACGGTAACTCCAGAATCAGTCCTAACCTTTGTCAGATGACTTCTAAGCTTCTCCACAAAAACCTTCGACCCTCTATTCTGCTCCCTCATCAATTGCCATTGTAGTTTCCGACATATCTAGGGCCTCGGACCGGTTTTTTTAATTCCGGTTGGATTTTTTCGGAACCTACCATGGTTCGTCGGAAGTTAGGTCGAAGTGTTGACAGTACTATCCGGACACGCTCGCGTCGAAAGCCTATATTCAGAGAGCCTCTAACCAATCGGTGATCAATTCCGGTTTTAAACCTGTTCTCCATGGAGACATCTCTAAATATATGCTTTCGGTCCGTCATAACAAAGCCAATCTCATTCCTAGTCAAAGTATCGGGGCTCTGCCATGTCCACATCCTGTGGGGATTCTTCTTAAAACGAGAGTTCATTAAGAAGAGACCCTTTTTCTCGAGGAAATTTATCAGCATTTGGTCCCAGCGATTTCGACTTCCGACTCCATGGGATCCCAGACTCGAATTCGACACCAAATCGTACTCCCACTTCGGCATTAAAGTACCCCATAACAACATTAAAGTGGGCCTAACAGGTGTTCTGTAAGGGCTTTGACAGATCCTCATAAGTTGCCTCTACGTCGTCATCGGAATGCGTCGAGGTTGGTGCGTATACTTGTATCACTTTAAGGTTATACCTCTTAGTGAGTTTAAGTATGTGATACGCCACCCTACCCGACACTTAATTGAGTGTAGCCCAGAAGTAGAATAGGTGACCCGATGGCAGAGTTATGGTGTCCTCGCCTTGTCTTCGGACTTCACATAACCCTAGGACGTGCCACCGGATTTTTCCTAGTTCCACCTCCAGCTCAAGCAAGTGGTTATCTAATCTAAGCGTTCGTCATTCATACGTAGCCACGTCAAGTCGGTGGTAGCGATCCGTAGCACGGAGATTCTTAGCACCCCTTGTTCCACCGTTACCGTGACCAGGACTAGTGGAACTACCGGGAACTAGGGCGAATTCTGCTATTGTCGTCCATTGAGTTAAATGCTCGTAATTGCCACGCTGAGCAGGCGGATTGGCAATGGCAGATTAGGTTTCGGGTCGGCGCCACTGCTGCCTGTCGCCGATCCGATTATATCACATAATAAAAACATTAGGCATCAAGAAATATATTTTAATAAAAATATTATCAAAACATCCTTATTAAAAAGAAAAATAAATCTTTATAAATTAAACCTATATGATATATTACAAAGGAACATGGAATTTATTTCGCAAAAGTCACTGGAGATTTGCTGAAAGGAAAAATATAATTTTAAAGTTATTAAACTGGACTGCAATCCAAATTACAGTTGCACGGTATGTTTTTTGTGGGGGCATGCTGGAATTTTTACGAAAAATAAACGACACCGCAGCGTAACAAGGTTTGACAACGTTCAGGTATCCACCCACCCCCCCCTGTATGACTACAAATGGGGGAGTAAAAGCCTCTGTTGTTACCCATCGGTTCTTGGGCACAACCACAGAGTATATAACCATATCGTAAAGTCCTGATTTGGACGAGAGTGTTACTGGAATTTTTAGACACAGTCCGATGCCAGGAATTTGAACAGTCCACGTTGACTCGGATAGTACATTGAGCCATGTGTCTGATTGCCCTCCGGTCGTCTCGGACCGCCTCTTTTGGGAAGATGGTACAACAATTGGGTGCGTGCCGGAGACGGTCTCCGTAGCCAAAATGCACCTGAGAGGACGGTTAATGTGGTAAGCCCGTCGAGAAACGATTTAAAACTTTTATCGTAATTATGTCGCGCTGGGTGTACATCTGTAGGAGCAAATCCAGCTGCGTGTCGGAACTGACACGCACGGGATAGGCAACCCACATCACATGTACAGGAGCCCCATGGAGACGGCGTACGCCAGGAGCGCCTCTGCCGCCTGCCTCGTCTCCAGGTGCGCCCTCGCCGCCTCGTACCAGGATAGGGCTGCCACCCGCGAGGCACCTTCCAAAGAGTTCACGTAGCGAACGGCCGCCGCCAGATTGCCTCTATCAATCCAAAATCTGTGAAGTTTTAACATATAGAAATTTTGCAACAATAATTTTACATTTATAATTAAAAGTATAAGAGGAAAACGAGTAGTATTTTTATAGTTTGGGTTTAATCACCATATAATTAAGACCTAGTGCCATGCCACATTGCAGACGAATTCGGCGGGCAGGAACGAGGAGGTGACTCTCGCAGCTTGCTCTCATGATATCGACGTAAAGCGGCTATGTTGCCGCGTTTCATGCGGTTTGTGAGTAACCGGTGTCCCATTGGAGGGCAACACATATAGTCAAAATAATCTTAATATTATCGCTCCCCTTCCCCCCCGCCTCCGTTATACTATACTATAAACAAAACGATATCAACGTTTGACCAGGCTCCGCTCGCCTCACCTGGCCCTCTGCAGCAGATCAAACGTGTCCAAATCTTTGATCGGCGCGTCGCCATGTTTCTCATACTCTTCTTGTGGTATACCCTTCACCTGAAATTCGTTAAGAACAATTTCTAGCTCCTCTATATGTTGGCGCCCTTTTTAATATTCTACATATGGATTTAGCAAATATGTCAAAATTTCATGTCTAGTAACCAAAGCATCGATAATTCGGAGCAATCATCCATATCAACTGGAAATTACACCAAAGGCTACGTAGGTATTTACGTAGAGACAATACGGGTGAAAAGGAAGGCCTTAAGCCGTGAAGGCACCGTCTTGATTAGAGAAGGAAGATATGATAGTCTTTGTATACCTAATCTCATCATCATCTGTGCATTGCGCAGGGAGAAATTGATGAAAGAAAAAGACGGAGACAATTGCTGTCTCTTCCAACTAAAATTGGCCGCCTTTAAGGGACGTTTCCCTGCTCTTTTGAAGGACATCTTTTGACGTCACTGGAACGTGAAACCCCTATTTCCCCTTTCATCGCCCCCTCGTGCGTCAGTAAATCGGCGCACTGTATAAGAGCATCTTCTTAACGTCACCTACGTCAGGTCTACAGATTTTGTAACCGACATGTAACAACATTTCAAATAAACTACAAATCTCAATTTCACTGGTTCCATTTAGAAGTTATTTGTTAGGAGCAGCTAATCAATCAGAGAAACAACGAAATTGCTGCCTCAATAAATTATTCCTTAAAATGTTCCTCGAGAGTCTTCATGGATGAAAATTGCACGAAAATCCGTCCAGCGGATTTTTAGAATATCGATCATATACAGGCAAAGCTTTCGGAGTCATATATATATAATCCACGTTATTCAATACCAACCTTCATAAATAATAATATGGACTGAACCAGAGACAACAAGTAAACAGGTAGCGGGCTCCCATCATCTTCGACCAGGGCCACCTGCAGCGCAATCCTCTCCATCTGAAAATAAGATGGAAGTCATTTCAAAGATGCAGTTGATACGGCTTAAGAATACTGAGTCATAAGTGATGATGAGCATGGCCGGGGGCCCCACCTGGAAAGGGGCCGCAGCTGATCGAATTCTGGATATTCGGATCGCCACTGGATATCATCTGGGCCTACAGTACTTGAAACTCTTGTTTTCAAGAATTCTGTTGAGTCTTAACGACGGGGCTGTGATGTTTTATTTCAGACTAGCTATCTTTTCCAGTAAACCAAATTTTAATAAAAAAAAAACATGATTGAATTTAGAAATTTGCATGTACTTATATTGTATATTTTCCTTTATATAAATTATAGGGGAACAAACGAGCACGCGGTACCATTTGATGACTAACAGCACTCTAATATTACTTTCCTCCCCCCTCCTATGAGCTTCCGGCTCTCATTATCCGCATGAAACACGACACCGAAATTGTCACTGGTCGCGCCGATGCCGGCCTAATTTGGGTGCTATGCATGAGACCACCTCTTTCTTATATTGTATAGTTACCTCGTGATAGCGCCTCTCCAGCACGCTCTCAGGCACTAGCCCCACCTCCAGCACAGATGCTGGTATTCCCTTCAGAACCGTCGTCACCATTTTATCACCATCTTGGATATGAACCAATTGTTAGTACTTTGTAGTGTATTTTTTGAGAGCGAGGCGGTTTTTATTCTTTTTTTAAATATTTTCTTGAGAATATATGGGCGAGCTAAATGTGATCTTTGATGTATGACAGACAGGACAGGCCTAGAGCGTTATGCGATTTGGTACAACTTTGGGTAGGCCCATCTCACCAAAGATCGATGATGAAATGATGAATTCATTTAAATTAAGACAATGTGTTATAAGACGAGAGAGAGAGAGAAAGAGGCGGGCGGTTATAGGATCTCATTCTTATTCCTATCCCCAAAATTAAAGCCATGAGCAATATTCAAAAACATATATTAAAAAAAAGTTAAATACGATTAGACTGAGTTTAATAAATACAAAACACTTACACACGAAAAATTTAAGTTAAAGTTAAGTTACCTGACCTGTAGCTGTGCTTAAATGTATTTAACTGCAAAACTAAAATGAAACATATTTTAAGAGGTAGTGCCATGCTGCATTGCAGCGGAGTTGGGCCGGCATGACCGGGGTGATAATTCTCGCTCACATGATATCACCGTAAAGTGACATCTGCAGTGTCGCGTTTCGCCCGGTTTGTGAGTAGCCGGTGATCTATTGGGGAAGGGCTTTGAAAAGGATGGCAACGCAATGGGATATCAGTTATGCTGATGTCCATGGGCGTCGGTAGTCGTAATACTACAAATCGTCGTATACTACAAAAGGAAAACTCAATTTACCCGCAACCTTCTCAATGGTCTGCAGCTCCTTGTCCACCCTCACGCTGTCCTCTCCCCTCTTCGTGGCGCGTAGGAGAGCCGCCCCCGCTGCCCACAGCTCCCGGGACCGCTTGGATTCTTGTTCCGCTTTCAAACTTGCTGTTAAATACAATTTCGATTCAGATAAAATTAAGTGGATTTTCAGTTGTCTATTACAAAACGGCCTCACCGGAAGAATTTGAGTTGTGCGTTTTTGAGCATCCTGTGGCTGGAAAGGGAGAAGGAAGGGAAGGCAATGCATCGGCATATTAATTATGCGGATGTTTAGCAGCTTTCGTTTCATAAGGTGAAAACTATAAAAGAAACGAGTGTATCGTTCAGTCAGAATGGAATTTCTCGCTAGCCATACCGAGTAATTCCAGTCTCTAAGCGAAACATTTTCAGCGGTTACTTACCGAGCAGTTTCTGCTCAACGACGTTCACTTTGTGGGCCATCTCACCGAGCTCATACTTCATCATGTTCTTCTCAAACAGAACCTTCTCGGCAACCAACTTGTTCAGCTTCTCGTTTGTCTATACATTTAATTTTATTAATAAATTTGGCGTAGTGGAAACTTCTTTTGTACGGAGCAACATGCTACGTCGCTCAGACACACTGGTCCATCTGTGCTACGTGGCATCGCTCATTAGTATAGTTCCACAGAACTATGCTAACTCGTAATACAGACACTCATTCGTAGCACAGGCAAGTGGAGCAACACTTAATTGAAGCACAAGTGAGAGGATCTACACTCATTCGTGGCGCAGGCTAGTTGAGCTACACTTAATCGAAGCCTATACAAGTGCAACTACGCTTATTCGTAGCAAGTGTAGGGAGAGCTACGCTCATTCGTAGCACACTCAAGTGGAGCTACACATAATCAAAACTTTTGCGGGTGCAGCTAAGATAATTAGTAGCAAAGGTAGGTAGAGCTACGCTCATTCGTAGCACCGACAACTGGAGATAACACATAATCGAATCTTTGCAAGTGCAGCTAAGTTTTCGCTAGAAAGCTCGCATCGCTTGTACCGCTAATTTACTGCATGCAACATGACTATATGTATATAAAAAATTATTGTTTTCTCGACAAATGTAGTTTATTGTAGATGACCATTTAGCCAATTTATCAACACTTGTCTGAAATATAAAATTACCAGGTTATAGTGACACCTGCCTGAGGCCCGTGGAGTATAAGCTCACCTGTTGATCTTTCTCTTCTAATTTTCTCGCCATATCTTCTAAAAACCGATCCGCCTGAGCCTTCAGGCTCTCTGCCAGGATTTTGTCATTCCTTTGTTTGAGATCTGCGTACTGGAAATACATTGAAAATATGTGCGCATAGAGCTTATATGAAGGTCTTCTCGTTATTCTGTCTTATTCACAAATAGTTTAGTTTTTATCATGATTATATACGTACTCATAAGATGGGTTTATTATTGGAGTATTATGGGTATGTAATAACAATTACTTTTATATTCAAGTTTATATTTTAAATATCGACAATTTTTTTATGTTGTATAGGGCCTTAGGCCCAATCGGAGCGTTTTAACGACTACCTACGCCTCCTAACATCCTTATTGTAACGCATCTGCCCCCTGCGCTACCGTCACCTCAAATGGGCAATAAAAAATATAAAAAGGGAAAAATAATAATAATAAAAATGATTTACAAATATTTGTAAACCATTGCAATGGATCCGTTATTGCATCGATATATATAATATTTTTATAACATGTGACATATAACGGAGGTCCTCCTCGGTCGTGCCGGCTCGGTTCAGCTGCAATGCAGTCTTACTACTCTAAATTAGATTTACTCTGTCCTGGAACTCCTTGGTCAGCTCGGCTCTGTTCTTTTCAATGCAGGACGCTATGAGGGCATCTCTCTGCTTCCGTTTCTCGCCTTGAGGTAGAACTGCAAAATAAATGTTAATACACTTTATGGTCCCGACAATATACCCAAGCACAATATATCGTACATCCTTATTATATTATAAATCCGTAAGATCGTAAGATCGCGAAAACGGAGCGAAAACATTTTTATGCTTCCACACATAATTTTTCTTTTTTAAATATTGCCCAATTTTTAGTAGATAGTTTTAAGTTGCTTTTTATCACTTATTGAGTGCAGATTTCTTTTGTAGATAAGGAAACAAACGAAAAATCGGCGTCTTTTTACGACTACCTACGTCCATGAACAACCGCATAATTACTATGCCGATGTCTTACATCACGAAACGCGACACCGAAGATGTCACTTTACGACCGTATCATGTGAGCGAGATGTACCTCCCCGGCCGTGTCGACCCAATTTCTACACCAAGGTGTGCCACAAGGTTCCATTTTGGGGCCAATATTATTTAACATTTACTCGGCAGATGTCATAGGAGGTATTCAATACTGCAGATACCGTATCTATGCCGATGATATCCAGATTTACATCTCATTTAAGCCTCATGATATGATATCTTCTTTAAAGAAAATTAACAGAGACCTGGACAGGATTGATGGTTGGGCCAGATCAGACCAGTGCATTAACTGGTTTTAAATCCACATAAAACTAAATATATTATATTTGGTACCCCCAAGTTAGTCCAACCTGTTAAAAATGTAAACCCGTTGATAGTTATTAATGATCACAGGATCGATAGAGTGTCAGAAGCTCGGGACTTAGGACTACTGATGGATGAAAACTTACGCTTCAAAAAATATGTTTCAAAAATAATACGCATCTGCTTCTACCGCCTGAAAGTTTTGTACCGTATAAGGAACTATCTGAGTGAAGAACAGGCTATGAGAGGCTCTTGTTCTTTCTCAATTTAATTATGTTGATACTGTGTTAGAACCACGGCTACTAGAAAGAACAAGAAAATGTATACAACGAGTCCAAAACGCTTGTGCCCGTTATTGTTACTACAACCGCGGCGAGATCGGGTTACTCCTTTCTTCAATAGGGCATGGGTATTAAAAATGGAGAATGCTATTCATTATTATTAAACACGGAGTACCTGTCTACTTATTTAATAAACTGGACTGGACAAGAGACGTTAACACAACACACCATACAAGATCTATTCATTACGCATTGCATACACAAATTCACACAGCTGCTTTTAGAGGAAGCTTTAAATACACAGCATCCTAAGTGTTGGAATAACCTCCCTCCTCCACTACGTGATAACACAAAGAAATCGTTTAAGCACCACTATAAAAGGCTCGATCGTTAGAAACGACTCTGATTTTTTTTCTCATTCTTTTTCTGAGTCAATAAATAATAGTGCAGTTGGTAAATTAACAAATTATGAGTAGTTAGTATACATTTAATCTTTAAGTATTGTGTTTAATAGCATAATATCATATAATATGGTATAGGTAATATATTATGTATGTATTGTTAACGTTAAATACGTATATTTTGCTTAGGAAAGAAAGTTTTTAGGTTTATGTAAGTGTATGAAAATATTATAAATAAACACATTCGCATATAATCAGACAAATTTGTATGTTTCAATTTTTTGATTTTTAATTTGTCTGCTGTAATTTTACCTTCCCATGCCGCCAAAACAGGGTAAATTCTAAAAATGGTTAACCTGAAGTCCTGATTTTGACGGAGGTTTCACCTTTTTGTGAAATGCGCTGCCACCTGAAGAGTATTCTATTATACATTTTTTACTTTTTGCATAGATGTACTTGCTGCTTTTGTGTATGTCTCTGTAATACCTATATTGTTCCTTTCTTGTATTATTGTTTCTCTTTCGATGTGGTGTTCTTTTCGTGAATATATTATCATTTATTTATTATTTATTTATTATGCATAAAATTTATGGACTCAACGTTTAACGTTAAAATTTATGGACTCAACGTTTAACCTTTTCCTCTTGTGTTACCTACCTAGAGGTCACCATTAGCTCCTATTTATTGTCGAGGTCACTATTAACTCCTATTTATTGTCCGAAGTTATCATTAACTGTTCGAAGAATATTATATACATTATACTAAGCTGCTACACCCTAACAGTTTATCATATTTGAACATATTAAAATGTAAAATTTTTGTACTCATGGTTGCAATAATGTTTGAAGTTTATGTGATCTTACACTCCAAACTGCGGGTGATCCTCTCAGAGACAGCCGACTCCACCTCGTCCAGCTCATGGCTCAGGTAATTAGACTGCAGAAAACAGTACCATGTCTCAATGACAAGCGATCTTCTTTATGTACTTAGTATAGGAGAGCAAACGAGCAATAGAACACTTATACAACCACCGATGCTCATGAACAGCCGAATAATTACTATGCCGAAGCGTTGCCCTTTCTATGCCGAAGCGTTGCCCTTTCTATGCCGAAGCGTTGCCCTTTCTATGCCGAAGCGTTGCCCTTTCTCTGCCGAAGCGTTGCCCTTTCTATGCCGAAGCGTTGCCCTTTCTCTGCTCCACAAATGTACCACCGGCTAATCAGACGCCGCCGTAACGTGGCATCGCAGTTGTCACTTCGCGCCGGTATCGTGTGAGCGAGAGGTATCGCCCCGGTCGTGCAAACCCATGTCCGCGATATATGTATGGCACTACCATTTACTAGTAGAACTACACTTTAGATGTTACGGCACGAACTGGCATGACCGAGGTAACTCTACCTTTTTTATACTAATGGGAGGGTACATTTTGTTCTCTCCTTACTATAAAAAAAGTCTCTGTGGTTCGGCCGCCGAAACGGTAATTCGACCATGAGGGAACACATGTATCCACTTATGTGTATACTCGTACGCAACTGGCTTGTCTCTATAACAATGGCCGCCGTAGCGGCAATTCGGACTGGAGGAGAAACACTTACGAGGCGTGAAACATAGTGCAGCATCAGGTCAATATCTCCGTCCACTTTTAGCTTGCCCAAGTCGTACTTTAGCTCAGGGAATAGGGCTTCAGTCTCCTGTGCATACCTTGATATTCCGTTTTGCGCCTGAAACAGATATTTATACATAGTAGCTATTCCTGTGTGTTTGGCTGACTGACAGACACTGATACAGTTGAGACCACAGTACCTAAAAATTTGTAACACTGGTTCCGCTCATGACGTGAAAGGATATTTAGAAATTCGATCCCGGGGGTGAAGTGGAAGGGCCTGAAATTTATAAAATGTAATTTTACCATGTTTCGCGGGTGTAACCGAGGAACTGCTAGTCAAGTATAAAATACGTAAAATAATAGCAGTTTATTCGCTGCTGCGTCGGTGGGTAATTGGTTACTTTTATTTTTTTGGGATGGACATTAATTTTGAAGTACACGCATATAAATATTCAATTCGTTGGTTATTTTTTGACCTTAGGACACAAATTTTTCAAAAAGCTGCATAAGTTTCATTCTTAATTAAAAATACCAAGATACCTAACCAGCGTCTCAAAATCGTCCGTAAAAAAGGACATGTCTTTGTGCGTCAATGCCAATTATGGGCATTCTTTGAAAACCACAAAAAAATCATGCGCAATGCATGCAATTGTGCACTTTTTTCACATCGAATGCCTCGTTTAACGTCATTTATTAACGCGTCCGTTTGATTTTGCAAAACAATATACTCGTAGATCTTGTATTTTGTAAATCAATAAGTTTGACCTTGTTTTTTTATGTGGTTTCGAGGGTAAAGGCATTTACGTACTGCCTCTGGTCTTGGGTGAGACCTGATTGGTGTGTTGTACTCGCGGATAAATGCGCAACAGACGGCTACCAAGTTTGAAGAGCTTTAATTGGAAAGTCTAAGACATAATCCGTACTCCCCGTACCTTGCTCCAACTGAATACCATTTCTTTCTAAATCTGGATAACTTCTTGCAAGGGAAAAAATCAACTCCGATGGGGCAGTCCTAATCGCCTCCAAAGATTCTATTGATTCCCGTCCGACTGGTTTTTTTTTTCTAAAGGGATCAATGAAATATGAACCTATCAATGAAATATGAAAAAGGGACCTATGAATTGAATAGAAAATAATGGTTCATACTTCGATTAATCCCTCTTCATCCTCCCATAGAAAACGCCAATTACATATGTATGGAACAAGTATATAAGATTTTGATTCTAGAAATACATTCATAAACATCCATGATCTAAGTGGGATTCTAATCGGCGACCTCTACTAACTAAACCGGCCGGTAGTCAAGTAAGTACTAATCACCTTCATCCATAGTTCGTCCAGCGCGGTCGACATGTCGTGCTCCCACTGGAACTTGATAGCCGCAGCCTTGATCTTCTGCTGGTACTCACTGATGAGGTGTTTCACCTCGTCCACCTGGTCGGGGGACGCCTGGACTCCACGCTCTAGGAATCCTATTAGATCATCTGTCAAAGCCATGTAGGTTTTTAATATATTTCTTCATGTATTATGTATTAGTGTAAGTTGGTCTTTCGCCTCACCATAGTACAAGCTGTGGCAGAGGCAGTAGCCTTGGGTGGACCCGGGCGAAACCAATTGAACCAAGGGGGCAGCTCTTTGTGCCCTTCTCATAAGAAGATGGGACTAAAGAGAAAGGTGGAGGAGGCGCTTTAGCATTTTGTTAGGGAGGGTTGGGAACCTCACCCACTGTCACAAATTTGGGAGAATTGTCTTGTGGTGCAACCCCTCGAGGAGGAGGCGTCGGTTGCTTTTTGTAGGTATTATGCACTACAACATCCCGCGCGCTCCACACGTCATTGGACCCCACACAGGGCCGGTGATGGCGGGTATAAATCTATTAAACCGAAGTGTAATAACTAACACGGAATTCCACGGTATCCAGCTATTGGTCAATGATTATTTGAACAGAGGGGATAGTAGGGGCTGCGAGAGTACAGAACATACCGTGGTATTGCCGTGTTAGCCCTGGAAGATACCATTCAAATGCACAAAGAAAAGGTTGTTGTCAGGACGGTTGCTATAATAAAGAGATATAAGCGCAGATATATTATTTTTCCTCTACTCTTGAGCTTTCCGAGACACAGGGGCGTGACGGTCAACTTCCCAACTCCGGACAGTTATTGGAAATTGAAAAATCTCAATAATCATTGGTTGGACTCTGTACTCGAACCCAGGACCTCATGACTGTGGTTGAACATTTTTTCCACTAGACCACGAGAGAATAAAATAGAGCATGGAGGTAACATAGGTAGAGAATAGATGCCATAGGTAGTTATATGGTGCAAGCCTTGACGTACCGCGCGGTGGGGCTCAGAAGCCGGAGGTGAACCGAGTCACATTCTGCGAAGCCGATTGAACCGAGGGAGCTGCTCTTTGTACCCCTCATATTAGAAGAGGGTACTAAAGAGCAAATGGATGAGGCGCTTTTGTAAACGGGGCAAGGAATGACAATGAGAAATTTACTCCATTGCACTGTCCCAAAGTTGACAGGGTTGTCTTATGGTGCGGGGCAACCCCTCTGTGGAGGTAGAGTCGGTCCCTTAGGAGACTGGCTAGCCGTCGAGCTACCCTGATGATTTTTCGTTCCAAACCGTTTCACCAATGGCGGCACTGATGTTTTACAGGTGTTCGGCATAATAAAATCCCATGAGCCCCATACCGGCTATGGCGTGTAAATGCGTTGTAGTTATATGACGGCCGTCTTGGTGAATCGAGAAAAAAGATGAGAAAAGAATACTATCGTCTTATCTATCATATGAGAAATTAATGGAAGAGAGATAAAGAGAGGGGGAGTACTACACTTGCTGTCTCAGTCGACTTAGTCGGCGGCGTTTCAGGAATGATCCTTCCTTATCTATATTATCTTTATGGAACTAGACGGCTGAACTTAAAAGAAATCATTATTATAAGTGGAATTGTACAATACGATACTTACTCAACTCTGCATTGGCTTCGTCGGCACATCTGACTGCCCTGCTGACTATTTGTTGTCTCTCCACCATGTGGTCTCTGAGGGCCTTCGCCGACGTCAAGCCGAAGTCTTCCATCGTCTCTTCCACAGCCTGCATTGGCATAAACAATGATATTTGCCTTGTTGCTTTGCTATTTCTTTAAAACAAAAAGTTGTAACTTTTTGTTTTAAAGAAATAACAGTAGTCAAAATATTTTTAATAAATAACCACGAGGTCCTTGACGCACACCACGTTGGAGCAGAAGTCGTGTGTGGGCGGCCCCACGGTCTCGTGTTACCTTGTTTTTCATGCTGCACGGTGGTGTAGCTGCGGAGCGCGCTCTCCTCGCGGTACTTGACGCACTCAACGATGGAGCAAGCGTCATGTAGGCGCGGCTCTAGGGGCTCATGTTACCTTGTTGTACATGCTGCACGCTGTCAGAGCCGTGGTGTAGTTGCGGAGCGCGCTCTCCGCGCGGTCTTTGACGCAATCCACGATGGAGCAGATGTCATATATGGGCGGCTCCACGGGCTCGTTGCACTTGCATGTGTCGCCCTCTACATCAAAATTTATGATACTGAGAAAAATAAGCATAAAATATGCACTATAGAATAAGAAATTCCCAATAAGACTTTGGCCCGTCCCGGAATTTGAACCCGGGACTCCAGTTCTATGTTTGTACATTTTCACCGCTAGATCACGAGCATGCCAAGAGCGAGAGGTACCATAAAGTCGGTTCCACTTTGCTGCAACTAAAGAGGTTCCTGTCATATAAGACTGCGTAATGCAAGAAGAGGAAAGTTCTCTGGCTGTTTATTTTTGACAGAATGCGCGTTTTCTATGATAAAACGATACATAAACTAATACAGGCTGACTGGTGAATCACTTTCATTACCGCTGTGATGTAGTAATAATAACAATAATATCTGTGGCCTTATCACATCACTTTAGCCCAGTTATGTGCTAAGTACCACCATAAGGACTTGTGTAACAGATACTAGATGACGGAAATATATTTAATTTAACATTATTTATAAATTTAAGAAATTATATATATTTCTTGTTATGGGATAGGAAGCAAATGAGCAGGTGGGTAATGACTACCGCCACCCATAGACATCTGCAAGACTAGGCGTCTTACAGACGCGTTGCCGACCTTTAGGTAATAGGAGTGCACTTTTCTGGAAAACCTCTAAGACGTATCGTATCGGACATACAGAGGGAGGCAGCTGGTTCCACAGTACAGTTGTGCGCGGTAAGAAGTGGCGTTTAAACCGCAGTGTTGCGTATTTACGGACATCAAGGTGATGGGCGTGGAACATAGAGTTATATCGCGATGTCCGTAAATGGAATTCTGCTGCTGGTATTAAGCCGAACAATTCCTCGGAACAGTCCCCATAGAAAATATGGTAAAAGACGCACAGCGGACCGACATCTCTTCGTAGGATCAAATAATGGAGCTGTCTGGAAATAACTTGGTCGTCAACGATTCGACCCGCTCTACGTTGTATGCGGTGAAATCAAACGACCTGATATTGCGGGGCCCCTGCCCACAGGCTAGAGCCCATACCATATGCGGTCGGACCTGCGCCTTGTAAAGTAGCAGCCGTTGGGCTGGATTGAAGTATTCCTTCACCCTGTTGAGCACGCCCTGCTTGAGGCTGATTTAGCTTTCGTTTCTTATTTACCGGGGACTGAACGATATTCGATATGTCGACTAGTATTCCGATACGAACTGAGGTCGATAGGTAGGTGTTTTGAAAACAAGGAGATAAGACGAAGGGTGACTTTTTAGTGGTAAGAGCGTAAACTTGTGTCTTGTGGTTAGATTAGATAAAAATTTGTCGGCCCCATTCTGAGACTTTGGATAATAAATCCTCGACTTCAGGCACAAGCTTGTTCCGGTACTCGTTGACGTGTTCCCGGGAATTATTGGCACGGCGCATAAAGCATTCCCAGTGCTATCATCTGCGTAACAATGAAGGCCACTACTTTACAGCATGTCATTGATATGTAGAAGAAACAGCATAGCAGGCAGAACACCTCTTTGGGGAACACCAACTTTGACAAAGTTAAGGGTGGAGCATGCGCCGTCAGTCACGACCTTGATGCTGCGATTTGTCAAGAAGCTAATGATCCAATGGCATTATTTCCCGGGAAGTCCGTATGAATAAAACTTTAAAGGAGCGCTTTGTGCCAAACTCAATCAAAAGCCTTCGCTAAATCTATACTCCCCCTTGGTTCCAACTGCCTCCACCCATCCTCCTGCTGAAATGAACTTCCGCGGCGGAAACCGTACTGGCGCTCACTAATTATTTCATAATCTTCTAGGTCTCGCAAGAGCTGCCCTTTGATAATGGATTCCATAATTTTGGAAAACAAAGGGGTTGTCGCAATAGGTCAGTAGTTGGACGGGTGATAGCGATGCAATCGGGCCCATACGACTTATGAATGTACAGGGAAATGCTACGGACGGCGCTCTGCCGGAACATAATATCCAGCATCGAGTAACCAAACCGCGGGAGGCGGCGGCGGAGTTCCCTGATCATCCATAAAGGAATACGACACAAAAGGAAAGCCCAGAAGTTCGGCTCTCTTTTTTGAGGCATGGGCCAGCGATTTATCACTCCGGTGTAAAGAAGGGAGGGATGGCTTAGCAAAATTCCCTAAAACGGACTTAAGAACTAGTCTTTCTCCAATTTTTCTTACGAACTTTACTTACCGAACAACAAAAACCGGTATCGCGGTACAGGCGTAGGAGGATTACGCTTCGATGTTTTAATTTTTTTCTGTAATTTGGTAATTACGTATTTTATTTTATAAAGGTTTAATTATTCTTTTTTTTACTTTAAAATTTAGGTCTTTTATACTACATGTGATGTTAACAATTGTTTTTCAGTTAATATGCTTTTAATTTATTTTTGATACTTCTTGAGTTAATGCTTTGTTTTTGTAACAGTAAAGTTAAACAATTTCGGTATTTTATATTCCAGAAGTTGCTTACCCTAGAAAATTATAATATAATTATAAAATATTAATAAAGCGTGGAACATCCCCCACCCTCACAGAACACGTGGCAGCCTGGGCATTCAGCTCAGGTTTAGGACCTGAGCATGGAGGCCCAAGGAATCTTTTATTAAACCTTGCTGACATGTGATTGTATTGAATAAATGAATATAATATTAGGAACAACGCTTGGACCATTGATAAGAAGACGTGATGCGCAGGCACCGCCGACCACAGAGAGACTACGGTGACCATAATATACAAAGTTGAATCCTTTGCGATTTCTTCGTTCAATATATATGTTTTAACTATAGTGTTGGTACCACATTCTTTTGTGTCTATGAGTGATGAAAATGTCTCACCAGTCTGCCCCTATAGTTACTAAACTTAGATTTTTGTCTTTTTTCTTTATGGTTTCGTCAGTTCATCAAGCTTTATAGTTCGTTCTCACCTTCTGTTTCCGTTATGGCTTCAATGGGTTCAGCTGTGGAAGAAACAACAATAGTTAGGAGGAAACTTTGTGGCAAATGGAGATATTAATCAACGATAAATACATAAAGTCTTAGATTTTATGAATTGGTAGTCATCATAACATTTCATCTACACTTATTTACCTATAGGATATATTTCTACGACTACAGACGCCCATGAATATCCGCATTTACTTTGCGTATGCTTTCTTTCTCAAAAATGTAATACATTTCTTTTTTTTTCAATAAGCATTTCTTGATTAAGCAGTAGGAGCCAATGTTACAACAAAGTGTAGCCGTGCCTTACTGCTTTATTGCTTTTTAGGTAGACGACATTTGCCACAATATATATAATAAGGTTCGGGAAAAATGACGCGGACATTAAACAGATTTTTAGATACCAGCAGTCCGCTCTGGCTTCTGAATTGTTCACGAAAAATGGCAATTTTTTTTATAAAATATAAATATTTTAATTTTGACACTACCATTTCAATGCAAAAGAATTAAATTTATACTTGTCAATAATTTCTGCAGCAAAATAAGGCTATGCATATTATCGGAAGAGGTAGTGCCATGCTGCATAGGAGGAGGTAGTGCCATGCATGGTATTTGACACTACATCCTCCTATGCAACGGAATTGGGCCGGCACGACCGGGGAGGTACCTCTCGCTCACATAATACCGGAGTAAATGATACCTTCAGTGTCACGTTTCGTGCGGTTTGTGAGTAGCCGGTGGTACATTGGGCGGGGAGGAGGACAACGCATCGGCATAGTAATTATGTGTATGCGCACTTTCATGTTTTTTTCAAGACTTTGGTTAAATTATGAAACTTTCATAATGTTCGAAACGTTTTAGAAAATGATTATAGCCTATTTTCATCACAAATAATGTAGGATTCTAATGGTAAAAGAATTGTTCGAATCGGTCCAGTAGTTTCAAAGCCTACTCAATGCAAACAAACCATCAAATGCTTCCTCTTTGTAATATTAAATTGCAGATCACTCACGCGCTATTGTCGATTCATCAAGCGGACATTTCTTCGGCTTGCCGTAGAACATGCAACACATAAACTTCTTCGCATCGTCAATATTTTTGCGAGCAAACTGTTCGTATGTCATGTTCTCCTGGTACACCACGGCTATGAAGTCGTCATACCACGGGGCGTGGAGGGACAGCCAGTCCCTCACCGCCGGGTTGCTTCTGGAAGGGAAGTAACATGTAGATGATCCATTGTGGCTGAATCGGGCGTGAACGTGAAAAACTAACTCTCACTTAGATACACCACGGCTCACGTGCTTCTGTAAGACATCGCGTATTCATGACTACCGAAGCACAGACGTGTTAGCTACTGTCCTCCTTTCTTGCTTCCCAACAATGGGCCACCGGATACTCGCAAACCGAACGAAACGCGTAGGCAGACTAGAATATTTTCTAGATCGTTGGGCTAGTAGCAACCGTGTTAAACCAGAAATCATGTAAAACAATTTCTAATAATCTGATGCCAAGAAGTACGCCGTGTAACAACTTACATCCCCTTGAGTTAAGCTGGAAGAGACACCCATATGAGAAAGCGTAGCCTCACGCGTATAGACCTATCCGCGTTATTGTGATACGATGTTATGGCGCATCACACCTCCAATTTAAAAGTGCCTACATGCGTTACGTCGTCTATCCTATCCCAGATTTCCCTCTGGTCGTGCCGGACTGTCGCCTCATCGAAATAGGAGAGACGTATCTGTCTCCCTTTCGTTCGTTCCTTTCTTTGGAAGTTATACTTCCTTTGGCGAGCTAGGGAAAATGATGACAGTTATTTGTTATGCGCTCGCATACCGTAAAGGAAGAAAACTGATACATTGAAGTGAACTATAATCAACATTTATTTTTCAAAAAGGTTACCATGATGCGTTATTATAAAATATTGAATGTATTAAGTATTTTTTCTATTGTTGTTTTGTCTACAAACGTAGAATAAGGTATAATCTTTAAAGATATTTTTGTCTTGTTATACTAGATACTAGACTATCTAGTTATAGAGAACTATAACTTCTAACGCGTTTACATAAGTATAAACACACTTTTTTTAAATTCAGTTCCCCGGGAGGGCCGGAAGGTTGCGTCGGACTCAGCACATGGTGTGCTGATACCGACTAAAACCGCTGCGGGAGGTGCGGCTGCATCAGGATCAGAACATTCGTGCCTCGTCCGCATATTGCCTAATCTCATCTAGTCATCTCGCCCGATAAACCTTATGGGCTCTATGGAGCCCAATGAAGCTGTATTGTGTACCTTTTCTCCATAGCATTTCTTTAAAATAAAGCATCTTTACGCACACTTCACTTGGGGTTTAAGCTGGTAAAGGCATGACGTGAGCATTACGAAAAGTGTAACAGGGCTAGGCGAACAGAAATCGAGAGGGAGTTAATGAAGATCGAAAGAGAGATAGCTACGTTTCGTATACTGCTGTGGGGTCATGAGAGCAGTGCGAGCATCCATATCCACTGTCTCTTTCTCTCATAGCGACATTTTGTATAACTATATAAAATTTACTTGAGCGGTGTGGGCAGTTGCCCCGCAATGTCAGTATTTAGTCGTGTTGTCTAGAGCATTATCACTGCAGTCGACTGGTTTAAAACATTATCACTTCAGTCGTGTGGTCTAAAGCATTACCACTTTAGTCGTGTGGTCTAAAGCATTACCACTTTAGTCGTGTGGTCTAAAGCATCATCACTTCAGTCGTGTGGTCTAAAGCATTATCACTTTAGTCGTGTGGTCTAAAGCATCATCACTTCAGTCGTGTGGTCTAAAGCATTATCACTTCAGTCGTGTGGTCTAAAGCATTATCACTTTAGTCGTGTGGTCTAAAGCATCATCACTTCAGTCGTGTGGTCTAAAGCATTATCACTTTCGTCGTGTGGTCTAAAGCACGCGTCTAATTTTGTCTTTTAGTTTTATTCCAATAACACCAACGAGAAACGGATACTAACTTGGCAAATACTGTGAAACCGGCCGCTACCACCACAGCAGTCATGGCGGCCCAGAATGCGGCGTCCTCTTTAGGTTTCGGAGGCGGAGGGGGCCCCGGAGGGGGGCAGGTGTCGCGCTCCTGTGGCGTGTATCTGGGAGGGGGGTAGGGGTCCGAACTCGCTTCTTTAATACTTTGGTGGCATTGCTGTCGGGTAAACATAAACTGCATCTTAAAAAGTTAATCAAAAGGTAGTGCCGTGTTGCAGTGCAGCGGAATTCATCCCGCGAAACCTACACCTTAAAATTAGTTTAGGTTGTATTCGATTCTATTCTATATCTCAATCACATGATAACGCTGTAAAGTGACAGCTATGCTGTCGCGTTTCATACGCTTTGTGAGTAGTATAGCACATAGGAGAATTGGGCTGGATGAGTGTAAGGCATCGGTATATGCGGATGTTAATGGGCGTCATTAGTCATTAAAAGGTTCCCTTTCCTTTTTGCCCCCTCATACGATGAATAAAAATTCACACGTCCAGTTATGGGTTTACTTTCTATAAGATAAAACACAACATAATTGTAATAACAAAATATATCATTAACTTATGCTATTGATATAAAATTTGTCATTTGCGTTATATCTACTTTTCTATTTACATTTATAAAAACATGGATTTTTTTCTGAAAATAAACGATTATAATTATTATTGTTATAAGTATATTATAAGGGTTATAACATTATGAAAATTAATAGGAACGTTTATAACTACAGATGAAGGAATCACCAGGTATGATCACCAAGACTGGTTATAGCTTAATTAAGTCCTAGTCGGATTACGTCTATGGTGGCCATCTGCCGCACAGGACTTCATATAATAGAGAACGAGTGTCCGCGCAGACACAAGTGCACTCCCTACTCCTTCAGTCTCTTATTCCGATGGTAAGCTCGAAACTACCGGAGAGAAATCAGGTGCAGCACCAAGTATACGCGGTCTCTGTAGCACGGAGGTGTAATATCGCCAACTTCCCGACTTCGGCCTTGTTATGATATATACGTCTCGATAACAATTTTGTTTGGTCCGACTCGGACAAATGCAAGGTCGCGATCAAGTTACCTGAATTTGAAGATTCCGTAAATATAGGCTAGCGGGAACGGATATGGTGTTGTTGGTGGTGCCAATAATGCTATTTTGACTGCCGGCGACGCGCCGATAAAAAGTATATTTTTAGTATTGTGATATTATTTGTTGCGATTGTGATCGCAACAGATCTATTGATATCTAGTATTTTGCGAGTGGCAACTCAAAGGGCTATTTTCATTTGATATAATGCACATTACCTTAAATTAGGCATATGGACCCCTCCCCCCTCCCCACAATCTACAAAATCTAAATTCAGGCGATTCGATTTAAGACCTAACCCAATGCAATACTCACATATATTCGTTTCATGTTTCTCAGATTTTTGGATAACCTAAACATTTTTGATGTGCTTTATTTGTAAATATTAAAATAATTTTGGCATTTGACTCTATTGAAATGATGACTGAGTGATGAAATAAAACGGCTGGCATTTGGTTTCTTTCAGGTTTTATATCTTTCACTTTAGGCAGCTGTTCGTCTATTAATTGACAGACTGAATATAACACAACGATATAAATATCAAAAAGAAAATATAGTCAAACCCAAGCTAATATTGCCTTTTTTCCTCATCCTGTCGTATAAGTACCTGTCAACAAATAATGTACTATACATCGTTCGTCGATTTGATATAGAATTTCCAAATCTCTAGATACTAAAATAAAGGGAGTGGATAAAATATAAGTATTATTTAAGCCCCTGCCAAAGTAAAATTTATTTAGTTATACGAACTGCCATTATCTGTTAGAGAAAGAACTCATTCTTTCTTTCCCCTTCAGTAATGTAATACACTCTGAACTTGATATCTATTTAATGAAAAATAAACTTCTCAATCCACTACAATCAGGTTTTCGGACTTGTTAAGATTACTGACGACATAAGACACGGCATAGACAACAAGAAGCTTACTGTTCTCTCCGTATTGGATTTCAGAAATGCATTTAATACTATATAGATCATGACATTTTTCTTAGCATATTGTATTCGCTTAACATATCTCCACCAGTGATTGGCTGGTTTCGTACTTATCTAGAGAGTCGCCGACATAGTGTAGAAATTTCATTACACCTCTCTTCGTTGTCTAATTTGCCCGTCAGTGTGCCTCAAGGTAACGCTTTGTCTCCCTCTCCTCCTCTCCTTTTTGATATCTTTATCAACTCAATTACAAAAAATATTTCTTCTCACTGGCACATGTATGCAGACGATTTGCAGATATATACCCAGTCAGAAGTCTAACGGTTACCCGAGGCTGTTACTGTAACTAACACAGACCTAGCAGAGGTATCTGAGTGATCTGAGTATCATGGTTTGAAATTGAATCCAATTAAGTCGCAAGTTATAGTATTGGGCAGTCGGTCTCTTGTTTCGAGAATAGACTGGGCCTCCCTCAAAAATCTTGGCGTTTACATGGACCAGAATATGTCTTGGACTAATCAAATCAAGGAGGTATGTCAGAAAATTTTCTCTACCTGGCAATCTTTACGTCGGTTACAGTATATGCTGCCAAATCCTACCAAAATAGCGCTCGCTGTAGGTTTTTTCTTTACCACCTCGATTATGCTGACGCGTATTACCTTGATCTTACTGAGCAACATCTAAGTAAACTTGAGAGACTCCAGAACTTAGTGAGAAGATTCGTATATTCTTTGCGAAAATATGATGACTCTCTATTCGTTTTCGCCGGAATACTCGGATACTGTCGCTGCTACATACCGTGCTTCATAGTACTAAAGGACCACAATACCTTAAGCAAAATTTTTTTATACGAAATTCTGAAAGGGCATTGCATTCTAATGACAAAATTACCCTTCGCGTGCCTGCCCACCATAATTCCTTTTACAGGAAAATTTATAACGTCGTGGAATGACCTACCAGTCAATATTATGAATGCTACATTAATAACGCCATAAATAGTTAATTATATTCGGTTTATATGCAAATTAAAAATTTATACATCCTTCATCTGTTTACACTTTTACATGTTCATGACGGTGATGACGTGCAAACGTATGTATGAGTTTGTTTATGTAACATTGGTAATTATTATATATTTATAATATTTATTATAATTGCGTAGATTTATTATAATAATACCTACCTATAGAATTTGTCATTTATGTTTTGTGTTTATGTCATTTTTTAGTTCTTTTTCATTCTGTTATGATCCTACTCTGTAATGTATATTTCCTTTATTTTGGGTTGTCTGGTAGAAATCGCTACTGTAGCGATGCGACCGCCCTTATGTACACAAGTATATAATTCAATTTTATAATTTCTTTGTACCTACATTTTATTATTTAACTACTTGTGCACAATAAAGCATATTTTCTTTCTTCTCTCTTTCTATATTCACTAACATATCTCACTCTCAATTTTCGTTAGCCTCCTTTCCGCAACGCTCTAGTCAAACATTCACCTGCTTACTCTCAAGCGTGAGTACATTCTTGGAAGGTAGGACTTTCCGTGTAGCTGTGGAGCGGAGGCAATCCTCGGTGAAGGCCATACGTGCCGGAGTGCCATAGGGCAGCTGCCTGTCCCCTTGCCTGTATGCGGCCTACACTAACGACATACTCACACTCAATGTTCCCTCGGGAGATGGTGGGGCGGATGTCATGTTCGCTGTCGATGCGAGTAGCAGGAGATCGGTCGCTTTGGCGTTCAATGAAGGAGGTTTATGTCCAGCAGTGGACCAATAAGGGCTGTTAATGCTGATGAGAGGTTTAGAGCTTTTCACCAACACAGTAAGTAGAGTTCTTTGGAAACATTTAAACGCCTCTAGACTTGAGGTGAACGAACTTACATTTTAGTTTAAACACACTATTGTGTATACCATGAGTTAAGGACATCAGAATCATGTCCTTAAGTCAACTACGTGAACGTGAAAATAAAAGGAAAGTGATACCTACGGTGTCGTTAGACGTTAGTTAGTTAGTCGTTGCAAGGTTCCGTATGATCGTTTGACCCCTATACTATTAAAAAAACTAGTCGCGCTTTCTAACACACTTTTTTCTTTTTAATTTCGTAAGGTTTCGATTCGCAATCATTTTTTTTGCGGTTAGCGATCATTTCTTTTAATCTCCATCCCAGTGGAAATGTATCGTCATCCGTAGCCGCATATTAATACATACTAGTTGCATATCTGTCAAGGTATTTACATAGCCTGTCTTGTGATGACAGCCGTGACAGCTGGACACAGGCAATACACAGTACTGGCCCGAAGGCCATGAGCTGACACCTTGGGTGTGTACCTGAGGTGTGTCATAGGCTCCTCACCCAGGATGACACCCTCCACATGTCATCCTGACGTAACACATCAGCACACATAAGCATATTACAATTCTTAAAACGCAAAACGGTTGTGATGGGTAAAATAAAACAACATGGAAATTAAAATCATTCTCTAATTTTAAATAACCATAAATATTTACACATAAATACGAAATTGAGGGAATTTTGAGTGCCTGAATAAATGCAGCGCCATTGGATATGGCAAACTGAAATTTATTTTTCGATATGCCGAATTGTAAAGAAAGAAAAATACAAAATAATTGGAAAATTTGTTTGCGATGTTTTCGCAGTAAGTACCTTAAAAGGGTCATTATAGACAATCCATAGAGAAAATTGATTTGTTTTACAGGTACACCTTACTAGCTGTGAACACTACGGCAATTCACTAGACCATAGACTAATTCGGTTCAGAAGACCTTAGAAACACGTGACGGAGTAGAGATACTGAACCACGGTGCTTCATATAGAATATAGTCTATGATGACTCTAACCTATGGCATAGACTACGTTCAAATATGCGGCAGACTGTTGTCTATAGGTAGAGCAAACATGGTTGTCACCATAGACGTATCTAAACATTTTTAAATATTATCTGCACAAATGAAAGATTTAATAAAATATGCTTTATTGCACAATTGCTTTATTGTTACAATCATAGAGGTGCCAAGCTGTTCAAAAAATCTATGGTTTAGTCTATGTTCTAGTGTACGGCTTATAGACTATGGTAACAAAGTGATCATAGAGTTTGTCTATAGATAGAGCAGGCCGGATACGGACGCGTGTGCCATGACTGCCTCGGCAGCCTGGCGGATCTCCAGGTGCGTGCGCGCGGCTCTGGCCCAAGCGGAAGCGGCCTCTCGGGGCGCGCCCTGCAGCAGGTTTACATACCGCAGCGCGGATGAGAGGTCGCCGTGGTCTATGTAATATCTGTGAAAAATACATTCATACATTCTCGTGTTTATAATCAAAATAGCGGTGGGCGATTACTACTAAAAGTTTTCGAATGAATCGATTGTGTAAGTCGATAAAAATCGACGTTAGTCGATTTATAGCCATGCGATATGAGTTGTTACATATTATATCGTTGTAATTGCTTATTGTTATTCGCAATAACTCGTTTTGAAAGTACAACTCACCTCGCCCGTTGTATGATTTCGTGCGTGTCCAACTCCGTGAAGTCGGTGGGCTTATTGTCAAGTTCGTCTTTCGGGATCTCAGCCAACTGGAAGAAAACAATCATTTTATCTAACACGTTCAGTAAATAGAAATTTGTAAATGAGCTGATGCTATTTTACAAATTATGTTTCCCACAACATTAATAATAAATGTACAAAACCTAAGTGGACCACTAAAGGATTAGTTGTAATACAAAACGAGCACTTCGTTACGCATTTTACAAAAATAGAACATGTACTAATGAAAATAAGCATGAGCTTTATTGGAAAATTGTATGGCATTGTCTCCACCTCTCTCAAACAATATTCAACAATAACTATGTAAAACATATTCAAAGTTTCATGGAAACTTATAAAAGGCGAAACTTTAGCTCACACAAGTGAGATTTACAGATTTATTTCCGAAAAAGAAATAATAATAATTTAATCATATCGGAACCTATTTACATTGCCAATGAATTTAATAATTATTTAATTAATTTGACAAATAAATACTTTTATTTGACAAAGAGAACTACAAAATATTTTTTAATTTTCTTGACACCATGCAGCTTTAAGGAAATGAATATATTCAATCTCTTAATAACACAAATCCCGAAAGTAACGATGCGATTTCCACGAAGGTCATAAAATATTGTAAAACCACTATTAAATATATCTAATAAATCTTTCTTTCGGAACACGGCGGTTTCCAGAATTATTTAAAACTTCAATAGTTAACTACTAAACAAAAGAGATAAAACAAATTTAGACAATTACCGTCCCATAACACTAATATCGGTCCTATCAAGTCTTGGAAAAAATTATGTACAAGCAATTTTCGACATTCCTAAATAAATTTGGTGTTATTAAGCAGGAATAATTCGGGTTTGAATATATCATTTTGGCAACTTCAACTCATGGGTATAACCCATGAGTTGACGATAGTCAGATACAAAGAAAAAATTTAAACAAAGTGTTCAATAAAATAATTCCTTGTCGAATTAGCGCAACAAATAATAGACGCTGGCAAATTACAAACGTCCGTAAGGAGATCTAATCGGACTGGAGCAAATACATCGAGTTGGTGGTACAGTGGGAGATCACATGCCAATAGAAATGGCAAATAGACGCCGCTGTGTATCTTGTACTAAAAACAGAAAGTATCCTAGAACATACACAATGTGTAAATGTTGTGCTAGATATCTTTGCAAAAATGTTTCACACCATGGCATAATTGAAACATAATAATACTATAAGAAAAGTAATTATTTATTCGTTTTTGCAGTAAAAATGTCATAAGTAAAATATTTTTTTTATTTTACTTATATTTTAAGGGCTCATGGGATAGAAATTTACACTTCTACTAGACCAATGGTGCATATAATCCTATATCGAATTTCAAGTTTTTTATAGAAAAATCTTAGTGAAAAATTATATGTTTATTACCAATTGGCACAAATAAATACATTCACACGCCTGAAGTAAAAATCAAATATAATTTCAATTTTAGCCCTGACACACTATTGTACTGCAGTATCGAAAGGGTTAAAAACTTTGCTGCTAAACCGAAAAATTTAGATATGGCATACGGAAAAGATATAAAACAAGAGGTTAATCGGACAAAATTCTTAGGTATATATATCGATGAAAACTTAAACTGGATTATGTTAGTGACAAAGTCAATAGTTTTGTATATTTCCTATACAGACTGAGACAAATAACTTCGCTACCAACTGTTCTTGATTCCTACCATGCTTATGTAGCGTCTGTACTTTGATACTTAGATATTAGACATAGACTACTATTGTGGGGTAACTAGGTCGATATCAAAAAAGCTTTCCTGGTACAAAACAATGTATCAGAGCCATCTGTAGTGGACCACGGCATGAATCATGTAAGCCACTATTCATAAAGTACGCCATATGTACATATATGAATCAATAAATTTCATTAAAACACACTAGAATCATTTTAAGGAGGCACGTAGCATATATCCACGAGACGAGAAATCCTGGCCGACTAGTACTGGAAATAGTACTAAGAACGGCACAGCTTCATAAAAGATATCATGAGATGTGCGTAAAAGCTTAGAATGCTATACCAGATGACATAAAAGCGTTACCACATAATAAATTAGAAAAGAAATCATAAAATGGCTTAAAATTAAAAACTTTTATTTGCTTGGAGAATTTTTAAGCTAACTTATGATATTGTGGTACTTTATGTAATATTACTATTATTATTTTACTTATTGATTCTTTTTATTTTAAATTATTGACATTTTATGCCATTTTATTAGGTTTAATTATTAACATTATTGTTTTATAGACGAACGAATTTTATTAATTGCCTTAATTTATTACACGGCTAACCTAATAATGACATTTTATACCATTATTTAGCCATTAGTACAAATTTATTTTTTAATTCAATGTTTTTTGTTTCAATATTTAATGATGTTGCACACTACTTATTAGTCGAAAGGGTTGGAAAGAATATAAAAACCAACACCCACTGTGTCCCACTCTTACAGCAAATTAAGGATTTTGTTTATGATGATTATGATAGCTGTAGCGCTACGAGCGATTTGTGAGTAGCCGGTGGTTCGTTGGAGGGGAGGAGGAAATTAGGGCGACACGTCGGCATGGCGATAGTGCAGATGTATATGGATGTCGGTAGTCTTCAAAGGCGACTGTTTATACCTAAACGGTGTTGTTTTTAATGTGCCGAATCTCGAAGGAAATAATGAAACTGTTATATGATCACTCATTTGTCTGTACCTCAAGGAAACCTAGAGGGTACTTCCGGCGACCTACAATCGTAAAATTTGCTAGCAGTGACAATGGTACTATGAAAAATATCCGAAATCTAGTGTTTTATAATTATATCATTGAAAACAAACCTTACAATCTCATATTTGTAGTTCAATTCATAAAAAGTGAGTACTTACGTTGATACACTAAAGCTTGTCAACTTTTATAACGTGGGCCACAGACAACTAATAAAACGGGACAAACTCCACAGCACACTCGTCGCTCAAAGGGGTCCCAAATTGGTCGTGCAAGCCCGGTTCAATGACAATGCAGCATAACGTCGTCCTATCCGAAATTCGGCCACAGCGGCATATTTTAGTGCACAAGTGTGTGCGCAGGCACACGGGCACTCCCTTTTCCTTCATCGTCCCATTCCGATAGGACGTCACGCTAAATAGACGTATCCTGCCTATAAGAACTAACTTGTGTGTGTGTGTGTGTGTGTGTGAACTATATATGGCTTACCTTCTGGAACAGCAGTTTGGACTGCAGCCACGACAGGAAGTAGATGGGTAGACTGGCGCCGTCTTTGCCTACTAGAGCCACCTTCATCGCGGTCTTCTCAACCTGAACAATTTTTTTTATGAAAAGGACATCCATCCACTGAGTTATTGTAAAAACTGAAATTTAAACGATATGTGTTTATTGCAATTAATGAGTACTGCTGTGTTTGTTTCTCCTATTTTTTCAGATCAGAGTTCAGTTTGGGCCGTTAGTACAGTAGTATTTACAAAGGAATTGTAAAATCCTATTTTCAGTAAAACAGTAAATCCTCTCGAGTACGATCTTGTTGCAGTAGTAAAGGCGACTTTTGCGTTATTTAAATGCAGTTTTTGAAAGGTAAGTTTAACGAGCACGATTATCGTTATATGATTAGAAACATGATAATGGTACAGACAACGTAACGTTCGTACGATAGCCCAGATCTTTTGACGGGACAACGTGTTGCCGTAAACGCAAGACGCACGAAAAAGTACGACGTCGAATGGGCGGAGCCTACGAGCGAGAGAAAGTAATCAATCGTTTGTTTCACTCCGCCGGGCGACGCGTTCGCAGATCAATCAGCGAGCAGTTATCACGTAAAATTATATCGTCCGTAAACCGATTTACAGTTTCTGAAGTGTGTCCTTTAGGCGCGTTGAGAACTACATGGCTGAACAGCACTCATGGTACTAGCGTTGTCAGTCGTGACGGCAATTTTGTTACCGAATGCATCTACGGGATGCGTAGTGCAATCGATGCGTGTCAGGTGAAGAATCATTGAAATCAGGCCACCCCCTCAGGCGTCACGCTTTCGGTTTACACAGTTTAAATTTTTAACTTCTAACGGCAGTCTACATGACCGTCTCTGCCCTTTTGATTATTTCGCCAGCCACTCACCACGTCGAACTTGTCCTTCAGCGCCCGCTCGGTGTGTATGCCCTTCTCTCGCACCTCCTTGGGAATGCCCTGGATCACCGACTCCACCAGCTTGTCGTCTTTCCCTATGATAAAGAATAAACCTCGAGCGTATGTCAAACTTTTAAGCACGTGACAAGTACACAGATAACAAGGCCAGCCGAGAGGAGCGGTGTTAAATTTTACGTATAAAATGTACTACATTGGCTGATTTTGGATATTGCCGTATGTAATTCGTAATTGTTAATAATTATAATATATATTCGTGTCGGTTTATTTCCTAAAGTTGGTCATACAGACAATTTTTTTAATATTAAGATTTGATAATAAATAAACTGTTCTTTGTTATAAAAATAATTGTTTTTATTTTATAAAATATGCTTTATGGGGGAGGCCTTTAACAGAGGACGGCTACAGGTTCGTTCCTTCATTTATATCATAGGAGGGGAAAAAAGTATTTGCGAGTTATTTAGTAGTCACTAAATACATGCGTTTATTAACATTCACATGTGAAGATGCGTAGCCCTATGACGTCCTATCCTTCCGATGGGCTATTGATTTCATATTTAACTATTTTTAAAGAAAAAAGCTAACAGTCTGTGTTCCTACTGCCTTACACGTAACTCACCAGCTTTCTCCAGCGCCTTGATCTCGTTGTCCACCTTCACCTCCAACACGGGACGTCGGGTCGCGGCGTGTAGGGCTTCCGCCGCCGCCCACAACGACTGCGAGCGCCGAGTCTCCGCCTCGCACTTCACGCGCTCTGCAGGTAAGCTTTGCATTGATAACCTTAGTAAAAGGTCATTCGCGGAATCGGCTCCAATCACGGACTTTGATGAAAGTGGTACAATATGAATCTCCCTCTCCTTCTCCATCTGCTCCAATAAGGAGCGGCCGAACTTGCTCATCAGCTGCACGAGCTTTCACACACTTACGCTTGAGCGTCTGCTCTATGGCCTGTAGCTTCCCCGCCATGGCGGCCAGCTCGCTCTTGAACTGTACTCTCTCTTTATCCACCTGCTCCGACACGGAGCGGCTGATCTTGCTCATTTCCGGGACGAACTATTAAACACTTACGCTTGAGCGTCTGCTCTATTGCCTGCAGCTTCCCCGCCATAGCAGCCAGCTCGCTCTTGAACTGCACTCTCTCTTTTTCCACCTGCTCTGACACGGAGCGGCTGAACTTGCTCATCACCTGGAGTCAACACAGACACCTGTTACACAACTGTACTTGCAAGAAGTACTACCACGCTGCATTGCAGCGGGATTGGACCGGCTCAACCGGGGAGGTACTTCTCGCTCACAGGATAGGATTTGCGAGTCTCCTGGCCCAATCAGGGGAAGGCGTGGGTAGGGCGGGGGGAGCCCACAAGTTTGCATAACAATTATCCTAACATCCCTGAACGCCGGTAGTCACCACAAGCCCGACTGCTTGTTATACTACGAGGGTGGATCTAAAAGTTCGTGGCCTTACCTACATGGAGCTATGACATCTTTTTAAATCTACCGTCATTTGTTAGTATGTGTCATATTGATTTATTGAGCGCAATTTCATTCCGATACTGCACAATATAAATTTTCTGTGATTATTTGTTTGAATCAATCTGACGCAATTTTCAATAATGGAGAAAATTGAACACCGTGCAGTCATTAAGTACCTCAATAAAAAAGGCCTATCACCAAAAGACATCCATCAAGATATGGTGAGTCTGCCTGTCTATTCCAGTGTCAAGAAGTGGGTAGTTGAGTTTAAGCGCGGTCGTGATAAAGATGATCCTAGGAGTGGAAGGCCTACATCCTCTACCACGAAAGAAAACATCGATAAAGTTTGTGATCTCGTACTTGGTGACCGACGTTTGACCATTGGTAAGACAGCTGAGATAACAAACATTAGTTATGGCCGCGTGCAACACATAATAACGGAAGAGTTGGGGTTCCATAAGGTTTCTGCTCGCTGGGTCCCGAAGTTGCTTTCAGCTGAACAAAGACGAGTTCGATACACAATTTCGCGAGACTGCTTGGAACTTTTTGAGACTGATCCCGAGGACTTTTTGCCTAGATTTGTTGCCATGGATGAAAGCTGGGTTCACCACTATACTCCTGAATCAAAGCAACAATCCAAACAGTGGAAAAGATCAGACTCTCCTACACCGAAAAAGGCTAAGGTCGTTTTGTCGACTAACAAATTCATGGCTTCTGTTTTTTTGGATGCGAAGGGCATTATTTTTGTAGATTATTTACGGAAAGGTCAAACTATAAATTCTAGTTATTATTGTAACCTTTTACGAAGACTCCGGGAAGAAATAAAAGAAAAAAGGCCGGGAATGTTGCGTAAGAAAGTTTTGTTTCATCAAGACAATGCACGTGTTCTCACTTCGGTTGAAACAATGTCTGTAATCTATAATTGTGGCTACGAATTGCTGCCCCACCCACCTTATTCGCCGGATTTAGCCCCCTCTGATTATCATTTATATCCAAATTTAAAAAAACATTTGGGTGGCTCGAAATTTTCGACCAAAGATGAGGTGATAGTCGCAGTAAACGATTATTTCGTCGAACTTTCGGAATCTTTTTTTTTTCGAGGGGATAAACAAGTTGCAGGTCAGGTGGAAGAAGTGTGTTAAACTAGATGGAGACTAGGTCGAAAAATAAAAATAAATTTAGATCCACTTTTCTTTCATCTTCTTGATCGAGCTTAGAACTTTTGGATCCACCCACGTATAAAAAAATGTCTGTCAGTTTATGTGTACGTTTTTAAGTAGTAAACTTCAAAAAGTCATCATCCCACCTCCTGCTCCTTCTGCTTTAGCTTGTCGTTCAGCACCTCCTGCTGCAGCTCGAACTGCTTCTTCAGCTGTTCCTTCAGCCGCCTGTTCGCTTCGGCTTGTATCTCTAGGCTCTGAAATGCAGCTTAAATCAGTATACACCGAATAGCTGTAAGAGACAGTCATTGCAGCATTGCATTTGAATGAGGCCGGCAAGACAAAGGTAGTTCCGAAAAAACGTTATTTCTCATATACTCAATTATGGCGTGAAGTGTAGCTACCCTTTCGTATAGTGCGATTTGTAAAGTTCCGATGGATAGAAATGTGAAGACGGGTACCAGTAATAAGATTAGAACTTTAGGGTATAGTAAAGTATCAATAATGGTTTGGGTCCCGATACGTCCCATACATGGCCCATGCGGGGAAGGTGACATCCAGTTCAGTGCTTTTACACTTGTCACCACTTGTTCTCTGTATCTACAAGTAGTAGTCGTATTGTATAAAACGCCGTATTACATTACGGCGAACCATTTTGAAAAACAGGGCCGTTTTGTTTAAAAGCGGGCCAACGATTAGCCGGATTGTCATTGCGAGACGTTCTTAAACATGGCGGCCAACGTTCAGCCTCATTGGATAGCTCGATTTTGGGCAGTGACACTGATCGATTAAATTAGGCCAAATGTTTGAAACTATTTGGGCAGTTTTTAATTGGACAATCGACGCCATTATTGCCACGAGAAACAACGCCGCGAGTATAAAAAATATGAACTAAAACGTGTCAAAGAGGAGGACAATGATTCGCTTTAATTCAATAAGCTTTATTGCATAACGTTGTTATACGTACGCGAACATTTCCTGGCGGAATTTCACTCGGTTATATTAAGTGCGACTAA
>JAFELO010000374.1:311896-322378 GCA_017140195.1 Eumaeus atala | reverse complement strand
TGCGTGTGTGTGTGTGTGTGTGTGCATGTGTGTGTGTATGTGTGTATGTGTGTGTATGTGTGTGCGTGCGGGAGCGGGCGTGCGTGCGAGCGTGCGTGCGTTTGTGTGTGTGTATGTATGGGTGCTCATGTACACGCGTTAGAAGTTATACTTGTTTGGTACAGGAGAAAAATCTTTATAAAAAACGTATTTTTCGCCTTATTCTACGTTTGCGGATGTCGGTTTTTCGTGACGGTGTGCTCGCGCATCGTAGAAATTTGCTCTCGTCACTTTTCCCTAACGCGCCAAAAGAATTATAACTTCAAAGGATAATTCGAGAGGAAACTGAGGGTTACGGACTTGCCGTATTCTAGAGTCATTCTAGTGTACTAAATATATAAATATTCTAGAATATTTTTTAGTAAGTTAAGTAATAGAAACTGTTGGAATATATTTGCGTCCAAACTAAGAAACAATTTAGTAAGTGCTACACTTTACATTTCCTGTTAAATGCGTACAGGTACTTGCCAAACTGGCGTAGTATATATTTTTTCAGTACAGTCAGCTAAAATTGTACAAAAAGTGGACAGACATACAGACGGCGACGTGACGAAACTGTAAGGGTTCTGATTTTTACCATTTAACCCCCAGAAGCCCTAAAAAATGTATACCGTAAACACTTTTTGAAACTTGAACGTAGACATCTGTCAGATTTTGCTAGATTATCCCCCGGCGAGGTTGCGTCACGTCCATGTTTATAAACTCGCACGGCACACGTGAACACACGGTGTTTTGTTTATAGACCAAATGTTTCTGCTAGCTCTCAACAAGTGAAACACATGGAACATATCCCATAAACGATTTTTCATCGCTCTTCTTTATTAACAACTAGCGATGCGCCTCGACTTCGTCCAGAAGTCAAGTTATAGACTAAAATCTTCCTCGGGTGTCGCTCTGCACATCGGTGCAAAACGCACGCAAATCCACTTCAGTAGAATATGTGACCTTATAGACAGTTTTTAGGGACTTTGTTTCATGCAATATGTAACAAAAATCCTTTTGTTCTCGTTCAGAGCTCTCTCTGGGTTTCGAGGACGCTACTCGAACAACGGGTAACAAGGTGCAAGGTTGGTTACTCTGTGAAACAGTTACCCAGTTCAAAGGCTTCTCTTAAGCGGTGCTCTCCAGTGCCTGCAAAAAAACGTTTACGAAATATACAAGCAGCTCACTTTAAACAACGCCCTGTTATAGTTCTCGCAGTGTTTGGTGGCGCTCTTGTAGCTCTCCATGGCGATTTTCATGTTCTCGTGCATGTCGTGCTCCAGCTCCACCAGGTCTTTCGTTATCCTGATGGCCACAGGGGCGGTCGGCTCGCATTTATCAGTCCGGACGAGGGTAGCTGGATAAGAAGTTATTTATGTGAGGTGTATAAGGATCGTGGCGTGTGCACCCCGTGCAGGCGTGAAGATGTGTTGTTGTTTGCTTTTCGACTGCTCTATGCTGACGGAAGTGCCCAGTGTCGCTTCATCGGTGGCTAAGCGATGCGTCGGGCGGCAGTCTAGGTGGGATTGTGGTCGATAGGGGAATAGACCCCCCTCCGTTTCCACAGATGGAAATGATGTATCCATTTATATGTATATATATATATATATATATATATATATATTTATTTATTAGTATGTATAAAAATCAGTCATCTTGGCGTTCATTGAAAGAGTATAATGATGATGATTGCGCGAATAGGAGACTGAAATTTGTTACAGTTGAAGATTGTATGGAGATGATATGCAGACAGCTAACATTTTAGTACAATATTATGCATTTAATTAAATGGAACGATAGGCAGCTACAGCACGCGCATGCCGATTAAAGTTATATAATACACGTGACGTAATTTACTTTTCTTTTAAGTACCCACATATTTTTTTTTCTTTTAATTAAAATCGAATTTCGATCAATGGGCGATTTCGACATTTTTAATCAAAGTTAAAATACGAGATGCTTACCTTCTGCTTTGACCTCCGGGGTCTCCAGTGGTTTCTCCTTTACGTATAAAGGTTCGAGAATCGGCGCTGGTACTGTTAGATGAATTACACACAGTTAGTTGTATTAATATTGTTATCTATGGTACATTGTCTATGGTACGAGAGAGAGAAAATAAACTTAAGCGCGTAAATCTCTATAGATAATATAATTAGGGAAGCCAGCATATACGCATCCGTCTAAAGCTTAGAAATCACGTAGCGGTATTCACCCGTGGCCGGCCGGGGAGCCCGTACTATCTGTAGGATGGATGCAATTATATTTGTAAAAAATAGCTCATTTCACGACGTGTTCTACGCCCGCGTTGCGCGGTTGTTTTCGGCGCTTAATTGAAGTTGCTGCTGTTTCTATCCACGCGCTCTGCCATTGTTTGGCGATCCGAACGGTCTGGTTAATCGTTAAGCCTAGCGTGCGTTTTGAAATAAAACCACAAACCGCAACAGCCGCGGGCGCGGGAAAAAATCGCTGCGTGAGTTATTAGACTAAGTCGAGAGAGAAAGCAAATGTGGTTTCCGATCTGCCTCCCTTTTTAATGAGCATGCCAGATTAGACTGGTAGTGAATAACGAAGGAAGATGTAATGCAGTATCATCTTCCTTCGTTATTCACCAACACTGCCGCTCGCCGTCATATAGTTGCCATCTATATCATCTCTATGTACAGTACAATATCCAAGAAGAAATCGGTAAGAGATTGAGATGAATATATCTTTTTGTAGTATAAGGTGGCATACGAGAAGTCGGAACGTTTTTATGTCATACTGACGCTTATAGACGTCCGTTTAACTTGCACGTGGTAACGTGTCGGAGGAGGATAGGAACATATTCCTACCCTCGCAATATTCATGCAATATGTAATAAATAAGTTATATCGAAAAAAAAATGTGGAAAAGGAAATATATTGTTGTAAATACTGTTATTTACAACAATATATCACGACTATGGTCAAAAAAGACCACGACATTAAACATATCATACAGATAATATACATAGAGTAGAGAAGTCAGCCTAAAACGCGTCCATCTAAGTAGAAAGAAACAGAACCAGAAGACACAAAAGTCTTCGCTAGTCCCATGAAATGTAGAGGCGGAAGCGACAGCACCGCCAACTAGTAGTAGGTCCCTCCGAAAAAATACATAGAAAGAGACAGCAAATGTACTTCACTCTCTGTCTCTTTTTTTTCATTAATATCTCTCAGAGCAATGTGAGATTAAACAGACAAATATAGTAGTGTATTTCTCATCTTTCTTCTCTATTAAACCACACGGACACTAGCAGACATGGGTCGACCGATCTCTTGCCTTCTCTGTCTGTATTATATCTAAGCATAATATGCCATTTCTCACAACGCCAATTGGTTTCGACCACTTCATCAATAACAACGTAAACCTTAAGTGACAGCTGTACTGTCGCGTTTCGTGCGGTTTGTGAGTAGTTCATTGAAGAAATGAAGGAAGAGGGCAACGCATCTCATTGACTATAATGCGGATGTCTATGGGCGTCGGTAGACATTTCTAGCTCAAATGTCCACATATACTATAAATAACTTCTTAGATGCTGCATGAAAATGTATGAATATATATTTGTACACAGACAAAACAAACTTGGGAACAATTGTGTTTTTATACTATGCATATGTTTGATTGCTAAATAAATCCTACTACTAAAAAAAGTTAAAATGAATTTAACTCAAAACCATGTGAAGAACTGCAAAAACAAGATGCAAACTTGATTAAAATTTATTCAGATATGCACAATGGTTTATTTATTAATTACCACATGACAATTCCATACAACCTAAACATGTTTTGTCCTGCAGCCAGGTAACAGTTGGACTTCAAATTTGTCCTAATCCCTTGTCTAAGTAAGTCAGTTTAAAATGATTCTCTAATTGATCTGACAAGGCTATGTCCGATAGAGTAGACGAATTGATACACTCTCTCGCATGTAGGCTCCACCCATTTGGAACATTCCTATGACTTGGAATGTTACTATGACGTCATCGTTTTTTGGGCATGCAGCTTATCACTAAAAGGCAGTAATTAAAAAAGCATTGTACTTACAGTCATAATGTTTCTTCTCAGTGGGTTTGCCCAAATCTTGGTTGTACCTTGCGTCTAGTTCCACGGGTGTAACCCCTTCCTGGAATATTGCACACCAAAGTCTTGTAACAACCAGTTTCAGCTTAAGTAAGGTTTAAAACTAGTTGGGAATGGTAAGCACTAGTTATGCTCATTTGAAAAGGATCTTTTCTGGATAATTTAGTCTGTTCAATAAACACAAGTCCGACTTTTAGTTTATACTAATGTTAGAAAGAGGAAGCATTTGTGTCATCACCATCATCAGCGGGACGACGTTTACAGCTGGACATAGGACTCCCCCATAGACCACCATGTCACGGTACATTTCTGTATGTTTGTAACATTCTCACACAAATACTGCAGGACCGATTTCAATCATTCTTTCACCATCAGAACCCTGCATCTTCACTTAGCAACCTGAGTAAACTATCAGCACATAGAGAAGTCTGCACGGCTTTTGAAACTTATTAGAATAAGTTGCGGTTACACCCACAGATTGGGGAAACACCAATAATTATAGTGATGTTGTGAAGTTGGTTTTGTCTATGTGGCCACAACGCTGCACTATGATAAACATTATATTTCTTACCTTTCCAAACAGGAAGTCACCAAGTATTGATGTGAATTTACCAAACTGATTTGTTGTAAATTTCCAATATGATTCATTCTCCTGATATACAACGGCAATAAAGTCATCCGCTAATGGAGCATTTGCTTTGATCCAGCTACGTACATCTGGGTTTTCTCTGAAAATATTTACAAGTCATGTCGTTACTTTTAGCATAACGATTCGAACAAATTGTGGAAGTCTTATCAAGTCCAGAATCATATTGATTACTAGAAGTTGTGTAGTTGTATATGTTACAAAGTAAACTTTGCCCTCATTCTTCCCGTTCCTCCCCCTTCCTGATGCAATGATGTCAGAAGCTTATTTAAACATTTCACTAATACTATTTTCCTCACATAAAGGCACTCCAAAGGACTGTCTCCAATGACAGAGCAGTACACAACTGGTTCAAACCAGTTTGAAGCAGCCTAGGCCTAGGCCTAAAGGAAATCCTCTTGAATCTAGATTTAAGAGGCTTTCTTTTCATAGTGTAGCCCAAGTAGCTTAGTTACAATTACTCATGTAAAAAAATTTATGACACTTAATGTAAAGTAAGTTTTATAATTTGCCACTACTTACTTTGCATAAACAACTGCAGCACCAGTTAATAAAGTAGCACCAAGTGTGCTCCATAGGAGTTTTCTAGACTTTGGCTTTTCAGATTGTCTACTGGCATACCTTCGCTGTGGAGCTCTCATGACTATTAATGCGGCACATGATCCATCGCCGATTTGTTTTCGGACCTGAAAAAATGAATGTTTACTTAATATAATCATTGAAAAATAAACATCTTCTATATCCAAACAAAAAGTAACTACAGAAATAAACTTAGGAGATCCCTTTCAATTAATAAAAAGTATATTGTCAGCAGTCAAAAAGCAAGAGTTACTATAATGTCCAAGAAGTTGTTTCTATATATTATAAAACACAATATAAATGCATAGGAACGGAAGAATTATCAGGGCTGAGTATTCTTTCTATTCACCATATACATTTATCCTGGAACATGGTATTCCACTTTTCCGACACGCAAAGTATGGAATTCAATATAGGAATCAATGGTATTACAGCAATCTCATATCTCATTATAATTCCTCTATATCGATAACAACATCACATGTAATTGTCCAACTAATTGTGACAATGTGGTACAACTGTATTGATGCAAGTATATACACATCATCGTTTCAAAAGTGTGACCAAAAAATCCTGTAGTTTGTGCGACAAAATGTATGGCCACTACATCAACTAATATTTGATTATTTTAAAAATACAATGGTATCTTTCGGAAACAAACATAAGAATCTGGCTTCCTATTGGTTTGTGACACGCATCTCTGCAAGTGTCATGCCAAAAACCACAGCCTCCAGAAATAAATTGCCAAGGAAATGAGCACATTCCTCAGGAATTTGGACAGCAAGTACTTGTGTTCCATTATAAGTGTAGATTTGTGTGTTAGCCCTTAACTTCTTGCAGATTGAAATAAATGAATGTAGTCATTTATAAAAAAATCATAGCACCTACTTATTTTAATTATTAAAAATGTTGTCGTGATGAATGAGAACTGTAAAATTGAAATAAATAAACAGCTATGCACACACATACCAACAAACATTATTTCTTATATGGCTAATTGCCATTCATCATTCATTCATCCTATATCAATATAATAATGATACTGACAACTAATCATTTTACTGCATCCTACCAACGTAGGAAGATAGTTACACATAACTACATGACATACAGTCTTTTGTAGATTTCCTTTTGTCTCAGCTTGTATTACACCATATGGATTTGATGTAATAATTGTTTAAAAACTTTTTGTATTTTGAAAGATAGGTAATTCAATAGGTTTATTGAGTAAAGGTTTATATGTTTGTGTATTTTAGTACCATAAATTAAAATTTATAAATCTAAGTTCCTCCATAATTAGCAAACACTGAAATATCAGTACAAAATAAATCAAATATAACTTTATACAGCATCCTATAATTCAAAAATGAAATGTGCGCTGTGTTGGGACACATTATAGAAGTAAAACTTCAATAGACTAGTGAACGGTATTATAAATAACATACTGGGCCAAGGAATTTGCCCGCGTTGTATAGTCTACCCTTCCCCCCACGCCGCAGTAAAACTTTTTCGTGAAAAAAAAAAAACGTAATACGCTTCTTCGTCTACAAAGAAGTTTGACTTCAAAATTAGATGTTAGAATAAGGTTATGATAGCTTCAAAATGACGTACACTTGTTATGTAAGGTGACAACAATAATATTTGTTTATTTGGGACCGAGCTAATATATATAAATAGTAATTTTTTTATTATACCATGATTGAGGACCATATATAAATTTTATGTGATAAAATTATAAATATTGTGGACAGTGTAGCTATAAAAATATTTAAGTGGAGTATACACTAAATATACATCAATTAGTGTTCTATGTTGTTAAGTTAGAATATTTACCAAAACGAGGCTAGGGTTTGTTAATTGATTTGTAAACCGGTACATTTTTAAACACAAACTTTCTGATTTTATTCTTTTGGATCTGAGTGGCGGAATGACAGTTTATCATGACATTTACAATTGACAATCTGTCAAAACGAAATCACGATTTTGGTTTTAAAGCCTTCTTGGTAATACAGATAATATAGATAGAGAAGGGAACCTAGCCTAAACGTGGCCGTCTAACTCGAAAGAGAGGGCAAATCTAGCACACAGTCTCTTTTTTCATTCGTTTCTATCTGCTCAATACGCTTACATAAAGATAGTACTGGTTTAATGGTAGTACCACCTTTACGCCTGTTATACCCGAAGAGGTAGGCAGAAGTGTGCTAGTACATCCACAACTCGTAAGTCCAGTAGATATACTAGTACACACACGATTAGCCAAGGTACTGGGGCCCATGATGTCGTAGATGGCAAGCCTATGACCACTACGGGCACATTCCAATCTGGTTTAGTGTTGTCACATATTTCTTATTAATTCTCAAAGACGGCTAGTCGCCGTCATTTAACTATAGCGCCCCTTCTCTATCTGTATTATCTCTATGGTTAAAGTAATATAATATAGGCGTTTTCCAACTAAGCAGCACTATCTTCAAGGCGTTCTACCTCGATAGAATATCTGAATATCATCATTACTATCCCGTCCGTGGGTCATCGTATTGGCGGCCTGCGAGGATTACGAGTATCGAGGCGAACCTCGTCACCCGGGTCTGTTCGCGAGGGGCAACTGTCCCCTCGGCGATGGGGGCAACCCACTGGTGTTAGTGGGTTGTTGCGCACCGAGGTGCGCAGGCCGTACGGCCTGAATAGGGATGCGAACGCGGCCTACTGGCCTGCAGGTGTGATGAGTGGTGAAATGTGACGATGTCCGAGTGTGATGTGGGTTATGCGTGTTAGTAAGCGATCCTCGTCTCGGTCGCCGGGGCCGAGGACCCCTCTCCCCTTGGTGGATTACGGAATACGTGCTCACGCGGGTACGGCCGCCCGTCGGGTGGTCGCGCGTGTATCGGGGCCAGGTCCCTCAGGTGGGCGTGCGGATCATTGTCTGCGGCACTGAACATGCCTCGAGACAATCGGGCCACAAACTCACCGATTGACTGGACGCGCAGGTCTCGCGCGATCACGTCGTTCCGGATGTAGCGGCCGGCCCCCGTGATGACCCGCAGGGATATGCTCTGCTGAGCTTGCAGACGCTTCTTCAGGCTCGGGGAGGTGAGCGCGTACCATGCTGGGGCAGCGTAAGTGAGCCGCGATCGGATGTATGTCTTGTATATCCCCGTTTCTTGCGTAGTGGAAGCTCGGAAGCGAGCACTGGTCGCGGTAAGGCGCGGGCTGCCCGCGCCTGGTTGATCGCTCGATCAACCTGCGAGCCCATCCGCAGTGTGCGGTCAATGCTGCACCCGAGATACACGACCGGGGACCCCCAAGACAACTCCTGGCCGCCTTTAGCCTTTTGCTTTAACCGCCCCGGCAGTCAATCCAGCAGCCGCTGCATTCGCCCGGCTGCTAGCTTCGGCTATCAGGACTCCCACTGGGTTTTTGAGATTCGAGATGTCGTTGGTATAGGCCGCGTAGAGGCAAGGGTATGGGCAACTGCCCTGCGGCACTCCAGCACGAATGGTCCGCAGGGGGGAATGTCGTCCCTCCACCACTACCCGGAAGGTTCTCCCTTCCAAGAACGACGCCACTAGTCGCACGTGAGCCGACGGGACGCCGGCGTCCTTCAGCTTGACTAGGAAGCCCGGGTGCCAAACCCAGTCGAGGGCCTTCTGCATGTCGAGAAAGACTCCGACCGAGTGTCTAACCTTGTTGACGTGCATGTCTGCTCGTGGCGTTGGGCGTTTGAGCCGGTGAGTGGGCTGATCATGGTCTTCGGCCCGCTGAGTCGTCTGTTCAGGGCATAAGGATGTGTCGTTGGCGCCGACTCGAGCGATGGTTCGCTCGTAGTCGGCCCCTCGACAACCCTCGCCCTTGCAGAGACGACCACAGCGAGTCGATTGAGATCGGCCTTGATCAACGGGCAGCGGGTCCGGGCCCAGAGCTTCCTCAACTGCCTTTTCCTCCAGAGATCAGACGGGAGGTCGGGAGGGAGGTCACTCCGACGGCGCGCCTCGACCAGCGTGGTGACGGCCTGTGCTTCCCGGATTTTGTCCGTGAGACTACAGGCCGCAGCTACCACCTACCCCGCGGTCTCGAGCTGCCCGTCGATAGTGAAGTCGGCCTGATCGGAAGACCTGCCAGTCCACCCTCTGTCTGGTCCGTTCCCGCTCCCTTTCGATCGCCGTCGAATTGATTAGGACGGTTAGATGCTGCGTGTCCAGGTCATACAGCACCTCCATGTCCAGTGTGAATTGGAGGTTGTTGTGAATGGCGATGTCCAACACATCCGGATTACGCCGGTGATCCGTCGTCACGTGGGTCGGGCAGAGGTGTCCCTGCACCGTGTATCCCCGTCGCTCCGAATCCGCCTGCAGTCTGGCGCCAATACGGTTGATGGTGGACGATCCCCAAGCGGTGTGCTGGGAGTTCTAGTCACCGGCAACTAACAACTGGCCCCCGCCATCCAGGACATCGGTGAGGTCGAAGTGGAGTGTGGGAGGCCTGTATGCCGCGTAGATCCTCAACTCCTCTCCCGACACTTGCACAACTACTCCGGCTGTGTTCATGTCGGAGAAGGGGTCGAGGTCCATGTCGACTTGGAACCGACTCGGACGCCGAACGAGCGCCACCGTACCTCTGTACGCCCTGCCGCTCGGCGACACCTCGTCCCTGCGATACACGGCATAGTTCGCCATCTTGAGGTCCTGTCCAGGCCCCAGCCATGTCTCTCCCAACAGTATGACGTGAATGTCGTACTCCTGGGCGAGCCGTCTGAGGTCCTGAACTTTTCCTCGGATGCCACCGGGGTTCCAGTAGATGATTCCCAATTGCTTACGATCCATCACCGGTTCCCTTTTGGCTGGACGTGTGCGGTGTCGAACTCGTCTGAGCTGTGGCTATGTGCAGCCATATCCTGAGGTCCTTGAGAGCAGATGAGTGAGCTCCTCCCTGATCACTTGCCTGAGTTACTCCCTTACGATCTCAGCGATTATCTCCCTGAGCTCGCCATTGCTGAACCAGGAGCGACTCTCCGGCAGGGAACGTTGCCTGTAGGGTGTGGAGGAGATGGTGCTGGTAACGGCGATGAACTTGTCAAGGCCACCATCTTGTCGGGCCTTTCTTCCTGTGAGTTCGCCGCGCGCTTTTGGGGGCGTAACCTCTCC
>JAFELO010000374.1:296514-311774 GCA_017140195.1 Eumaeus atala | reverse complement strand
TTAAAGATAATTTGTATGGCAACAAAATAAGCAAAAAAATATTTGAATGCCATTTTAAACATTACATTAACATGTTTTATGTGTGTTAATTTGAATAGAATTATTACAAACTAAAAACGTTATCAATTTTGTATTGTATTATTTAGCGAAAGTGGAATGCCGTATATACGTGTTAGTAAATAAAGCAACGTATGTAGTTTAAAGTAAAATTATTACTAGTTTAAAGTGAAACGGATTAAAAGGAAACTTAGTGCCGGCAAATTAACGTGACGGTGGCTTTAAGTTATTTATGAAGAGAAGAAGAAGTGCTTTATTAACTCACGTCCTCGATCGCACAGAAAAATGTTGATAATTCTTTGAAAATAAAAGTTAATAAAACATAGATACTGCCCAATTAAGCTTATATGTTATGATGTTATAAAAGTATATATATATAAAAAAGTAACGTTCTACTTTCAAAATAATGATACGCAGTGCGATATTAGGTAACAATAGTTTATATAGAACATAACAGATTCCTCCAGAGACATTTAAATACATTTACATTTTCTTACAGCTTGCCGTATTTTGCGAACGCTACCAGTTGTACGTTTAAATGTGGGGAAGATATTTAACAACCAATATAATAAATTATATACACCTAACCTCAAAAATATAAATCACTATAGTAGCCTGGGCAACATACAGCCTTTAACGAACAACAGGCAAATATTAGACATCGCTAAGAATTTTACAATTGTACCAATTAGAACAATTACAAAGTTTAGTTTGAGAAAGGGGAAGAGGAAGTCTGCTAAACCTGTGTTGAAAAAATTCTTTAGATTGCACTGGGGAGGTTGGATAAGGACTAAAGCAGGGAGAAACAAGCACAGATGGAAGAAAACCCTCGCAAATGCGAGAAGGGCTCGTCAACATGTACTTTGTAATGCAACCCAAAACACTCTGCTAGACAAAATGGTCACTAGATTCTGGAAAAGGCCCAAGCATTATGTTGAAGACCCTTACGCGCCTTATCATACGAGAGAGGAGTATCATTTGACAAGAAGGAAGCCTAGAGTTGTATATTAAATTGATAGTGTACTTTGCATTTAGTGAAATATAGAAACTTTTTCAGTTGACTAATTATTAGTTTTGTTTTTATTGTATGCATGTACATTAGCTGTTTGTTGCATGTGACATAAGACTAACAGTCAAATTTTAATAACAACACATAGTCATCATTGGCCAGACATAGGCCTCCTCTATAAGTCATGGTCACAAGCTAATAGTATCAAGCAACTCACCGTCACCTTATTGAAATGGTTAGTCCACTGTACAGTATGCCATCCAATCATTACTTTATATAGCATACTTATAAAACGGTCTTCACTCGACTGGGGACTTTATGAAACTTTCACTAGACTGTGTAGTTCATTTTTTACTTGCACTCACTTGACATAATTTGGTACTTGTGTCAATCACTATCAATGCCTAGAATCAAGACATTTAATGAGGCTAAATATCAATTGCCATATCAAAGAAAATCTCAATAACTAGCTGGCTAATCATAGGACTGCCACAATACACAACAGCTGTCCTTTTGTAAATGGCTATGTGAAATGTGATAAAGAGATTTATACAATTACATACATCATGCTTTACCATGGAAATTATTATTTATAAAGCAATAAAAGCTAAGTCACAATTCTTACAGTAGTTTGGACAATCTAAGGTCCATGCATACATATTGTATGCAGACCTTTATTATTTTTACATGCAGACATACCAGCAGTCTGATCTTGAAGACTACCAATCCCCATAAACATCTGCATAGCAAATAAATTCTCCTCGTTTACTCCTTCCCTCCAATGGGCCACTGTCTACTCACAAACTCACTTTATGTGTGTGTCATTTGAGAGAGAAGAACCAGTTGTGCCAGCCTAACTATCCTGCAATACAGTATGGCGCACCATCCTAGGTAAGTAACCTTGTTTTATGATATTTAGTAGTAGTAGTGACTACCTTATTTATCAGATACAATAATGAATATTAGTGGTTCCAGTCAGTAATAAATGTAACTTGTGATCTACAAAGAATTGGCGTTATTGATGTTAATTGAATGATGCCCAAATGGAGAGGTCAACAGCCTCCAATGTATTATGCTTCCCCACACTGGTTCAAGCCTTCTTGTGGTGGTGGGGCTTATTAGCCTGGGGTGAACCCAGGCGAAGCCAATTGAACTGAGGGTGATCTTTGCACACCTCTTATAAGAAGAGGGGGCTTAAAGATCAGGAGGAGAAATCGCTCTCAGTACCCCTCTTATAAGAACAGGGGACCTAAGAGCAACAGTAGGTTGCGCACGGGGCAAGGGGCGAGGATGGGAACCCCACCCCATTGCACTGCCCCATCTGTGGAGGTGGAGTTGGTCCCTTAGGGGGCTGACTAGCCGTCGAGGTGCCCTGATGATTGTTGTTCCAGGGCACCTCACCAAGGGCGGCACTAATGGCACTCGCGGTGGTTTCTGTGGATATTCGGCACTATCATGTGCCGCGAGTCCCACACATCACTGGTTGACCCAGGGCCGGTGAAGGCGCAAAAATGCGTTTCCCCGCGGTCAACAAAAAAAAAATAAAGGTGTATTACGCCTTCTTTCCACAGTATGGGTATAAGTCCGAATAGGTCATAGGGAAAGCTAAATACTTAGCCATAACTTAGCTGGAGAAAAGCTTTTTATACAAGGGGCAGATGAGTAAACGAAGCCTCTTGACGACTACTGACGCCCACAGACGTCCGCCTTATTATTGTTATGCGAGTATCTCAATATAGGTGGCCGATGGCAAAGGCTTAGTCGGTATTTGGTTTTGTGTGTCACACACCCATCAAATTCCATCCAGCACCGGTGGCAGTCCGAAAGAAGATTTCCCATGGCAGATGAGTTGGGCCGACCGGGGAGTACCTCTCGTTCTTCAAATGACAGATATATAGTCTAGTTTCGCGCGACTTTTGAGTTTCCGGTGGTTCATTGGCGGAAAGTACAATTATGAGGATGGCTATGGACGTCAGTAGTCATGAATAGTTCACCCGACGGAGACTAGAAGTTTCCGCCTTATCCTATATAAGAAAATTTCAGTGAAACATCTAGTATTCGGACAAAGATATTTGGATAAGACTGACGGACAACGATGATGCAACAATGCCTTGTGGCCTGCGTGACGTTAATTTGACCTTGATTTTGATAAATAATTTAAAAATAAAATTCGGTTCTGAATATGTATTTATAAACTGGAAGTACCTTCACTCAGCCACTCTAGTGAATAGGTATGGTTTGAAAAAAAAATGATAACCCATTTCAGGAAAACGCTATTTAATTGAAAAAGAAATTATATGAAGTAAAAAGTTTTACCGACTCTGCATAATACACATATAACCGTTTGATGTCATCTGAGTATGTAGCACATATAATAATAATAATAATAGCCTATAGCATGCAATATACACGTACAGGTGTACACGACCATCCAATATTAAATAAAAATACTGATTATATTCGTGTATCGAAGTATTTTGTAAAAATCTAAATAATTTTTAAATATTTTTAGAAAATAAGAACTTTCCGAACAATATTCATTTCACAATTTAATAAAATAGGACCATACACAAATTGTATAAAAAGTTCACACATCTCCGACCAAAGCTAAATAAACCGCCAGCGACAACCTTCGTTACATTATCAACATCGTTAACATGTATGTTTTTGCACTATTCCAATGTAGTCATTCGAACTGTTAAGGCTGGACAAGCACCGCCAATCAGTAGTCCCTCCGGAAAAAGAAAAGAAAATTATTCCAATACAAAGGTTTTTTGTCCTTCATTGACAGAGTTATCATATAAAGATATACGTTGGGGTTAAGGGTTAGTTCTCCAGGAGCTGATAAACTGCTTGGACAATAGTACGAAAATAGTAGTAGTATACGTTAGACGAACCTGGGTTACAAACCCATGTTCGTCTAATGCATACATTCGTCACATTCTTACTTATATGGTCATACCGGTGTACTTTGAATTCCTACAATCATATTGACGTGTTGTTTAAAAAAAATTGCACAGTTCTCGTCAGAGTATCACCCAATAAACATCCTAAATAACATGTCCTATTACTTCACTAAATTCAAACGTCTAATGTTGCACAATTATTAACCCTGTATACCCTTGAGTATAAGCAGGACTCCGCTTACTCATGATGACACCGATACACAGACCTAGTTACAAATATGAAATAAAAATTCGCACATATTGATTTTGATGTCTTGCGAGCTACGGGGTTAGGTCTATTCTGTAATAATTTGTAATGCGATTAGTCTAATTTTAAAATTATTAACAATTTGATTTGATCTGTTCACCCGAATGGTTGGACGACCTTTGACCTATTTTATATACAGAGAAATACTTTTACGCACCCTCACCACCAGACCTGGGTGGTCCCCAGCGGTGAGTAGGGCTCGCGGGACACTATAGAGCAGAATACCCACTTAAAACTACCGCAAGTGCTATCAGTGCTAGTGTGGTATCCCAGAACTGCAAATCATCAGTGTACTTCGACAGCTAGTCAATCTCTTAACTACTAGCTGCTAGTAGTTATTTATATATAGTAGTTATTTATTTAGCCCCACATTTTCACCCACACAATCACCCACACATTCACCTACACAACTCCATACTAGATACTTAGAAACTTTAGAAATTCACTACACATACGTAAGGAGCTCTAAAAATTCTTTCTTAGTGTTCACTTACACCATAAAAGAACCCTCTGTACAAAATTCAAGTTTCTAGGTACAGTAATTTTGGCTGTGCGTTGTCTCTCAGTCAGACAATCGGTAACAATGGAGTTCTATATCTGTAGAAAAAAAATTGTCTGATCTGTTGAGGACATTTGTAAGGGAAGTAAACATAAGTAGTTATGCCTGGCTTCTAGTTAGAGTATGATACGGAACTCCCTCCCTTGTGAAGACTATGGAAACCCTACACTGTGGGTGGACACACGCACTATACCGGGTTTTTAAAGCTTCAGAGGGAAAATCAAGCTCGAAAACATCCAAACAACAAGATATTATACAGATCTCTTTCTTCGTGAATAGGAGGACAACTCATCGGATGTTCATGAGTGTCGGTAGTAACAAAAAGACTCTGATTTCTCGTTTGTCCCCAAACGATAAAAAACTCCGAAATGCAGAACATTGCTGTTAATTCACTTTTAAAGGAGAGGGCGCTATGCCTAATTCAGTGGAAATGCACCAGTGGCACTAGCTGTTACAATAGGAAGCAATGCCTACATTTCTTTATCCATTTATAATACTAGACTAGAGTCTAGAGTAATCAGAACCATATAGTGGTGACTCTCATACCACATTAACGCCAACAAAACAACAATTGTAGACTAACATTCATGTGAATCAAAAGTAAGTCAAAAATCATGTTTGAATAGTTTGATTGTCAATCTCCTTAGTGTACACTTAGATACATTTGGCTCGTTATTCTTACCTTCCTATATATCCTATATATGCTTACTTCCTAATACAGAATTATGTTTAAAAATATACATGCGGTTAGTCTAAAGTAGATATGTAAGACTAAGTGTATAAGAAATACAAAAATGTACATGAATAGTAATAAATAAGTATTTTTAATTCTTCTTTCAATTTTAGATTTGTCTCAAATATAAATCCTTATTTGCAGACCATACTAAATTGAATAACTTTTGACACTGACAGCTGGACGTCACAAGATTTACGTAAACACTTGAAAAAATTTGATCCACTGGAAAATCGTAACTATGAATAACATTAGACTTTGTTTAACGTCAAGCAAAACAGTCGCATTCCCCAAATATATCCTCAGTAAATGTGACTATTTCGGTAGTATCAGAAAGTTCTCTGTCGGATCCCAAAGAAACATGAAACTAGTACAGTTTGTTTACAGAAATCAACCTGATGTGATTCGTGCCGGCTATTTCGATGGAAATAATGTAGTTGATATAAATAAGATAGACCGATGTCTGCCGTCAACTATACTGGACATTTTAAGAAATGGTCACTTAGAAACGGTTAAGTGGTAAATATACAAATGAATATTAACTAATACCTGCAACTCAATATCGGTACAAACCCATTTTAAGTTGACGTTTTGTGTAGAATCTGTATCCTATGTGCTTACTCGCATTTTGTTGTTGTTGATGTATCGAGAGAATATATTCGTATATTGGAAATAAAGAGTAATTTTAAATTCTAGTTCTCATAAATATATTTAATTTCAGCCAAATTCATTCAGTAATTTTGACTTGAAAGTATTGGTAGTACTGTATTTTTTTTATTTTAATTTATAAAGAGCTTTGTTTTAATACAAATATAATGCCTAACCTTGAAAATGACAAAAATAAGGACAAGTTAATTTATTAGATTAATCACATTTTTAGCCCTAACTCAGTTAATGTGTACACAGTACTGTTATAGTAACTGACATATTACAACCATTTTTTTAAACAAGAGTTGAGTCTTCTAAATTGCTTGTTACATACACATTCCGTCAAGAGATACTGAACATCTTGAACTGGTCCACATTCTGCACAATTCGGAAAAAGACCCTTCCTCATGAGGAATGCTAACTTTCTTGTTGTGTTTGCCTCCTATGCTGTAAAAATAAAATAAGTACTATTAACAAGTTCTCTGTCCCATGAATCATGTCTAAACATTTCAATTGTTTAACTATTGTGTCTATTGTTGGTACAGTATGGGTCACATAAAAAAATAAGCATTTTATCCCATTATTTTCTCTCTTAAGTATTAGTAGCTAGTAAATAATACATAACATCCATTAACATATACATAACATTTACATTGTCACACAGATGTGTCACCTCCCTAATCTCCTCCCGTCCAGTGGGCCACTGACTACTCGCAAACTGTGCTGGGCTGTGTCATGTGAGCAAGAGGTATTTCCCCTGTTGTGCTGGCCTGATTCTGCTGTAATGCATCATGGCACTACCTCTTTCTTGTGGAGATGTCTGTGTGTGTTTACAATAATATAAAGTAAGCTGTATAAGTTAAATCAATTTATTCACTTCAAATTATCGTTTATTTTTTAAGCATGCCATCACAAAGGCCAGCATCCATACCACTGTGTGACATTGACCTTGCCGCTCCAGTGCATGGGATGGATAAGGTGTTGTGCATTGGATTGAACTATCATGATCATTGCACTGAACAGCATCTTTTGCCGCCAAGTGTGCCAATGATATTCAGCAAATTCTCCAGCTCAGTTATTGGAAGTAAAGATGTGTTGATATTGAAGACCGATGTTACTTGTGTAAGTTTAATGTTACTTGTTTTTGTAAGAGTTGGCAAGATGCATTGTGACCGTATTGTACCGTAGTCACATGATACTGCCATAAAGTGATAGCTTTCATGCCGTTGTGACTATCTAGAGGCCCATTGGAGGGGAAATTCAAGGCAATGTATGCATATGATTATGTCTGTGATCATCAAGTAGGCTCAACCGTTCTTTTGTCTACACATAATATATATCTTAAAATTATACTAAATAAAAAAAAGTCAAAGGCATAGAAACATACTATGAAATTAATCATGTCTCTGAGAAAAAAACAACTCTTTGAAAATATCTGTATCTTTTAATAAAAGAAATGTTTTGTTAATTTTTACAATCATAAGAATGATTTCTTTCAAACAACTACGCTGATGTGACGAATTCTTTTAACTCAATTAAAATACATAATAATAAGTCCCGAAAAGTTTATTATTGAAAAAAAAAAAAGAACTTATTTTAATGCAGTTTTCATGCACGGATTGACAGGTTGGGAAGGTTTTATTGTATAATGTACAGTATGGTGCTATATTATATATCTTAGGAATGTTACTTTTAGCTGATAGTGTAATGACACTTCTTGATGGAAAATCACGATATCACTTCATGATTAAAAACTATTTCATGTAATTTTTTTATTTTCTCGCTCATATAAAACCGCCGTAAAGTGACATCTTCAGTGTCGGGTTTCGTGCGGTTTGGGAGTAACCGGTGACCCATTGCGGGAAGGGGGGATGGAGGGGCAACGCATCGGCATAGTATTATATTATAAGGATGTTCGGATGTTCACAGGCATCGGTAGTCGTAAAAGGGCTCCGATTACTTTTACATTAATTTTTTTTAATCTAAAGTTGAAATTGTACAAAATATTGTTTATTCACCAAGTGATAAATTTAGTCCAGTTATTCTAATTAAATTATTGCAAGAACTGCCTAAAACTTAAAATTTAGGTATGTTTTTATAGCTCTGATCTAATTCCAGGCTATAGTCTATCTGTGTCAAATTTTATGTAATTCTATTTGGTATATTTTGTGGGAATGAATAACAAACATACATACTACTTTCACACTTCTAACATTAGTAGGATTAGTAGAAAGTATCCAATCCTGTCTCACTGACCGACAGATCAACACACAGCTGAAACTACTTTTATGACATGGGCATCCACAAATCCTTTAAAAAAAATGTAATTTCTGAAGGTGTGTAACGTAAAAAATCTGGAAATTATTTTGTAAAGTTTCTACAGTTAAGGGTGGAAAACAAGTATGAAAGTGAGGTTGTTTTTGATGCGGGACAATCCCTCTGTGAAGGTGGCATCAGCCTATTAGAGTGACTTGTCCTGTCGAGGTGCCCTGATGATTTATAGTTAGTGTAAAGAGGAATAGTAGGTAGAGGTAGTGCCATGCTGCATAGGAGGAGGTAGTGCCGTGCATGGTGCATGACACTGCATCCTATATGCAACGGAATTGAGCCGGTACGACCGGCGAGGTACCTCTCGCTCACATAACACCGCCGTAAAGTGACATCTTCAATGTGGCGTTTCGTACGGTTTGTGAGTAGCCCGTGGCCTATTGGGGGAGGGGGAAGGAGTTCAACGCATCGGCATAGTAATTATGTGGATGTTCAACGGCGTCTATAGTCGTAAAAAGTCTCTGTCGGCTCTATTGCCATCGTATTCTATAAAAAAAAATCCGGGGCACCCTACCAAAAGCGGCGTAGGTGACTTTGGTTATTCGTGTGCCGCGAGCCCTACACGTCATCGCAACCCACCCAGGGCCGGTGACGTTGCGAATTCAGCCTACACTTTTGAAGACCTACGGTCTTTATAAGGCACTGGCCTGTCGCAGAGCCGCCAAGATCCGAGGCGAGGTGGTGGCCGATGGCATCCGCGGTATTCTGGCGGGCCTTTTGTTCATCAGTCATTTGCTATACTATCCAGGACCGGGACGGTACTTAAATTCTACAGTTGAAACCGCGCTCGAAGTAAAATAAACACGTCTGTTGTATGGAAATCCCTTTCAATAATTAATTTATTCCAATTTTTATTATTAGTTGTTATAGCTTCCACATAAATACATCTGAAAATTTCAACTGTCCAGCTGTCACCGTTCACGAGATACAGCCTGGTGACAGACAGACATACATCGTCTTACTTATAGGCCCGTTTTTCTCCCTTTTTGGTACCGAACCCTGAAAAATAAAATCTTGATGTACTTTTAAGTACACTTAAAGAAATGAGTGATACAGGTGGTTTGAATATGAAATGTGCTTGAATCACAAATGACCTCATGCGTTATTGAGGTCAATTAGTGGGGCAAATTGAATTTACCATTCACGCGTAGGTGGGGCTGATATAACAGGATGGTCTGTGTATCATCAGCATTCATCTTATATATAAAACTCTCGTGTAACCATGCTAGCTACATCACTGCTCCGAAATGTTTTTAACGATTTTCCCGAAGAATAGAAACTCAACCCCACACAGATGGGGGTGGGGGGGTGGGGGGAGGCGTCACCCACAGTCGTCACTGCTGTACCTGAAATGTGATGCAGGACTATATTTCGTGATGTAAGCGAGCACAATCATAGGAGTTTTAGAAATTCGACCCCTTAGGAGTGTAATAGGGGAGGGGGTTAAATTTATATACCCACGTAGCTACTGTACCTAGAAACTGTACACAGGATTATTTTTCGTGATGTAAGCGAGCACTATGAAAGGATTTTTAGAAATTGAACCCCTTAAGAGTGAAATAGAGAAAGGGGAGGGCCGCGGGGCGCTGCTAGATAATAATAATTTATACTAATATTAATGCGAAAGTTTGTATGGATGTTCGTTACTCTGTCAGGCCATAACTAATGAAGAGATTTTGATGGAACTTGTCAACTTTGTAGCGTATGTACCAGAATTACACAATATTAGCATTTGCGCATGTTTTTTTTTTCTGTGTCGCATAAAGCTGCTTGTAAGACACTGCAAAATCACAGAGCGCACTCAGTACTCGATTTTGATTATAAATATGTAAAAAAATAGGTTAAGGTAATTTTACACGATTTATCTTTATAATTCTTACTATACGGTTACGTACAGCTGACGCGTCCATGTCTTTTAGCGCACGAGTTTGTATCGGTTTCATGCGGTGAACATATAACAAAACAATTTTTGATGAAATTTACTATGCACTTGTACAATATTTACGTTTCATTGCATTTTTATTGGTTAATACCATTGCCTACCGTGCTCTGAAAAATGTACAATGTTTTACAATTCACGTTGTATATTGTATTTGTAGAAGGTGGACTGGGAGGTGGAGCTGGTGGTGGTGATTGGCCAGACGGCGTCCAACGTGTGCGCCGCGAACGCGTACGAGTACGTAGCAGGGTACACCATCGCGCAGGACATCAGCGCTAGGGACTGGCAGAAGGAGAGGAACGCCGGACAGTTCCTGCTGGGGAAGGTACGTTTAGTGTGTAAACCGCTGATGTCCAAAAAAATGCATATAAGAGCGTTGGCGAAATAAACAGGGCGCCAGTCTTGCCATTGAGGCATGCAGACATGCGAGTAAAATTAACGCAGTTGAGATGAGGTCGTTGTGAAAAATATGTCGATTAATAAAAACAGGAAAAAGAGTAGGAGAGACTAAATTATTAAGAAATGTAGTTCCAGGCTCCAGCAAGATATATGAACAGGGTGCCCAGCGCATTATCGAGTGAATTGCTAGCTCGTTTTGGATTCCTTTCTAAAGGTGTCATCATATTCAATGTCCCTTACCAAACACTTTTTTTATAAAATTAATTTTATTTTTATGCAAACTAGAGCTTTTTTTAATTTCTATAACAATTTAGAGAAATATTATTCAGAGTTGCCAAACAAAAAAGAACAATTTGGAAAAAGTAAATATTTGTGACATCAGAACTAAAAAGAGTGCCACAGCCTGTTATTTTTTTTTATACCCATATTTTAAAAAAACGAAGATTAGGTTTTTTTACATGTTTCTGCGAGACTCGCCTTTTCATCCGATCCCAGCTAAAAGTCGAGTTCTGGAACAGCCTGTATGCAAAATTTTATATCACTAGTTGAAGGAAGTCACGGGTTTTAGCCAATCAAAATAAAATCTATGTTGCAAGGCGGGAACATAGAGTATATCAATCTACAACTCCTCCGCTAGTGAGTGACTGATTGACTGACGCTCAGCTGAATCTACAATATCCAGAAACTTGATATTTGGTACAGAAATTCCTTACATGTAAGCCAGCAATAATAAAGAATTTTTAGAAATTCAACTAAAGGGGATGAAATAGCGGGGTGAAGTTTATAATGTGGAATTTTATCGCGAGGAGGCACACAAGCTCCTGTATACAATAAACAAATAAGATGTGCTATTTGCGTACTTGAGATAAATTGAAGTGTCATCTCCGACTCTAGATAAGATCACACGTCTTACGTAATGTGCTGAATTATTGCTTTCTTCTATATTACATGGTATACATATATGCTTTATATTATAGGGGGATAGACGAGCAGTCCTTCTTTTGATAACTACACACACACACATCTTCACGCCAGGTCCCTAGTGGGAAGACAGAGAGAACGGAGTGCCACATATCACGATCACGACCATTGATAACTACTTACGCTCTTAAACATCCGCATGAATGTTATGCAACTGCGTTGTCTCCTCCCCTCCAGTGGGTCACTATAAAGCGGTACTCACAAATCGCACGAAACGCGACACTGAATATGTCACTTTACAGCAGTGTCGTGAGAGCGGGAGAGTACTTCCCGGGTCATGTCGGCCCGATTCCACTGCACTTTTTTGTTTCTTTTCTGACTGCTCAATGCTGACCGAAGTGTCCGGAGTAGCTTCATCGGTTACTATAAGATACGTTGGGCGCCGTTCTAGGTGAGATTGTTGTCGATAGGGGGGCCGGGACAGACCCCCTCCTTTCCCGCAGATGGGAAAGATGCATCATGACAGTTATTTAGTATGCTAAAGTATTATTACCTTGGCCGATGGGACCGGGTCCCCTCGACCTTGCACTATCTTGAGGGCCCGCAGAGCTGATTGAGCTATCTATCATGACTGGGGGGAAACGTCATCCGCTTCACAACGGGCGAGATCCCCTGCTCTGGCAGTACTTGTCAACAAGGATATGGGGACAAATGAACAATCTGGGCCAATTCGGTGACTACCGACTCCCATGAACATCCGCACACAAGATAGAGAAAAAGAATTTGTTGTAGAACTTAATAACGTTATTTAAAATTTTACTTTAATTGACTTAATTTATGTAATAAATATCAAACACATTTATAAAAAATTGAACTATATTAAAATTTTACTTTAATTGACTTAATTTATGTAATAAATATCAAACACATTTATAAAAAAATTACTATATTAAAATTTTACTTTAATTGACTTAATTTATGTAGTAAATATCAAACACATTTATAAAAAAATTTACTATATTAAAATTTATTTTAATACAAAAAAATAATTGTCTATCTGAGTGGAAATTTCTTTGTTTAACTGCGGCCATACACTAAAGCCTTCCCGCATCGCTATAGCCGTATATAGTATGAAAACCCATCCAGTAGATATTAAGTTAATCGATCACATAATGATAGACATTTGGGGACATTGATTTATATATACGAAGACGATTTAATTGTGAATTTTGAACGACTGTGTAGACTGGTCTGACGCATGTCACATTACAATCTGCTGACTGACTGACTATTGGGTCGCTGAGGCTAGCTTCGCTCGCCTCAGCTGGCCTAGCCTATTGGTTGAGTTGAATGTTGTTATTGCAGTCGATGGACGGATTCTGTCCTCTCGGACCCTGCATCGTCACCACCGATGAGCTCCCCGACCCTCAGGCGCTTAACATCTCGTGCAGCATCAACGGGGTGCCCAAGCAGTGGAGCAACACCTGCCAGCTGGTCCACAAGATTCCCGACGTCATTGCGAGGCTGAGCTCGTGAGTATCTTGTGGCACTGGTCTTTGATATTTCTAGAATTATCCACGGGGAGTATTGACTATTTGTAAGTGTTATGATTGTAGTGAAATTGGGCTGTATCGGGGAGGTACCTCTAGGGAACTGTAACGGCAAAGTGACTGTTATACTGTTACTTTTGTATGTGAGATTCTGATGGCCCATTGGACGGAGGAGGAAAGGAGGACCTTAGACCCTTTATACCTACTACAAACGATTTCTTTGTCTTCCCTGTGACCTCTAATGAAACGAAATTGCTTCACGGTATCAGAGATTTGTCCATCTCATTACCTTACTGATGGTATTTTGTAAGAGGGCCACCCATTGGGCCACTGGCTACTCACAAACCGCACGAAACGTAACATCATAGTTGTTATTTTACCGCGGTATCTTGTGAACGCGAGGTACCCTGGCCGTGCCGGTCAATTTGTCTGTAATGCAGCGTGGCTAATCCTTACTAAAAGCATGTCTCAAACTGCACAAAAGGGGACCGCATAGCACTTCGCCGGTGTATCGAGTCGCTCTGGGTATACAAGCTCTTAGTTTCTCCTTTCGGAGGGACTACGGTTCATCGAAAGGGCGACGAATTTGTCTTCAAGTTTTACAAATCGATCTACTAATAACAGCTAGGTTTTTGTATCATAAGAGGGCAAACGAGCAACCGGAGCCCTTTGATGACTACCGACGCCCATGGACATTCGTACGATTGTTACGCAGATGCGTCGCCCTCCAATCATCCTCTCCCTCAAGGGGCCACCGACAACTGACAAACTACACGAAACGCGACAGCGACGCTGTCACTTTACGCCGGTATCGTGTGAGCGAGAGGTACCTACCCGGTCGTGCCGGCCCAATTCCGTTGCATAGGAGGATGTAGTGTCATGCACTATGCATGGCACTACCTCCTCCTATGCAGCATGGCACTACCTCTTCCTAAAAACGTTCCTCACGTTTCAGGGTGATGACTCTATACCCGGGTGACATCCTGCTCACGGGCACCCCCGGGGGCGTGGGCATGTACCGCAGCCCCCCGGAGTTCCTGAAGCCGGGCGACGTCATACTCAGCGAAATCCAGTGCATCGGACAACTGGTGACAAGAGTGGGATAGTGACAGGAGACGCGACTTCATTTCTAGATCCACTGATCTCTAGTAAAATGGATCGCTGAAAAACAATAGAAAGTGGCGTATACAGCCACCTATACTATGTTTAAAAAAGAAACACTATATTTAAAAAATAATCAATTAGCATTCTCTGTACAAATGCGCTTTTATGGTAATTTGACATATCAAATTTCAATTTGTCTTGCGTCTAGCACTGTGCCGACTTGAACTAGTTTTAGCGCAGGTCGTGTGCGCCACGGCTAGCAAATACTGAGGTGTGGCTTAAATTAACTGGTGTAGTGAGAGCTATTGACCGCGCGCACGTTAAGCTTAAAGTTTTAGCGCAGGTCGTGTGCGCCACGGCTAGCAAATACTGAGGTGTGGCCTAAATTAACTGGTGTAGTGAGAGCTATTGACCGCGCGCACGTTAAGCTTAAAGGCATGTGTATATTGAAAATTATGATCTATCAAATAGTGGACGTGCATACGATCTACTTTATACATATATGCGTTAAACTTATACGTACTCAGCTATCCATATACCTAAAGATCGGTGGTTAGACCATATTCAGAAGTGGGCATTTGAGACGATATAACGATTTTGATATTCTCGTGACCATAAATTGTACGATTTCCATAACAATGCACATCTCGCCAGCTGGCGTCACCTAAGTCCCTCTTATAAGATGGGTTCCAAAAATCACTGCCAATTTTTATATCGCAAAGACCTAATGCTCCTTGCAATTGCGAAGGAAGACTATTTTATCTTCTGATTTAGGGAGGTGATAAATGAGACGGACCCCC
>JAFELO010000374.1:262102-296503 GCA_017140195.1 Eumaeus atala | reverse complement strand
CCCTCTTTCCCCCCAGGATCGCTGCCAGCACGGCTCAGTTCTTTCACAGCTGTCGAATCCATACTGCGGCAATCAATTCCTAGTACTGATAGTAAATTTTGGAACGCTGCCTAAAATTGACGAATTGCGCGCTTTCAAAGTGAAAGAAACGTAGTTCTTGTAAAGTTTCTCGTATAAAAAATAACCTGGTAATCTTCGGCAAGTTGCCACCCTCGGCATTTCTGCAGCTATACTCGGGGTGCTTCAAGAAAATAGTCATTCACTTGCACCAAAGACTGGCAGGATCTCTGGTTTTGCAGATATTGCTTGCCCTCTATTATATAAAACAGTTCCATAGACTAGCTCGCTTAAACAAACGTCGCCAGTTTTAATCCTGCAAATTACATTATGACGTCATAACTCATAGTGATTCATTTGAAAAACATTTCGCAATTGTCTATTAATCTGTCATTTGAATTTCATGTTTGTGTGCGTGTGACCTACTTTTTTCTTAAATTAGAGTTTACAGAATTGGCGATTACAATTAACTGGTAAATCGGTGAACCTTCAATTGATCTGTAACAGCATTGTAAAAACTCACGGGTGGGGTTAACGAGTTTACTACACTACAATCTACTATTAGATAGTCCATTTATCATGGCAGATGGCTGATACAAGGGGGCGCTACTATTTTATATTTTATATATTTTAAAGTGTGTTAAAAATTCGTCTGAATTTGGTCTAGGATGGGATATATAATTTGTACAGTGTTATGTATACTTGGAGTTTTACCGTATTGTTGAAATATAAATTATTGAATTTGTAATTTCTTTTTATTTCCTGCCTACCAAACTTTTTTTAATTTTTGCGCTTTCGTGCGATCCGATAGAAATATAGACGGCTGTATATTTTGATTGCATTGGCTTAGAAGTGTGTTTTTTTATGGGCTTCAGGACGTGGCGAACCTAAGTAGTCGAGTACTCGGCGTGATCCTTGCACGCGCTTGTGGAGGAGCCCTTCACAGGCGTACAAAGGGCCGCACGGACGGACTTGTGATACAAGTGATGTCTTCAGTTTCGCGTTTCGTGCGGTTTGTGTGTAGCCGGTGGCCCATTGGGGGTGGGGGAACAAGGAGGGCAACGCATCGGCATAGTAATTATGTGGATGTTCATAGTCGTAAAAAGGCTCGTTTGCATGACGGGAGCAAGGAGCATCCCCCTCGGTTTAATTGGATTCACCCAAGGTGGCCACTGAGCCCTACCGCCACGACAAGGCCTGAACCATGGTAAGGAGGTATCTGTAGCCTATGAAGGCGAGCGTCCGTCTTGATTAGACGGAATAGAGACGGAAGATATGAAACATTACTAATCTAGTCTTTGTCTATCTAATGTCGCATCTCATTGCGCATTCAGAAGTTAATGAAGAGGTACAGAGGGAACTATATTTGCCGACTCTTTCTACTTAGACGGCCCCGAAGGCTGGCCTCCCTTCTCCATCTATATTAGTTCTATGGTATTATTATTACAATAATAACGCCGTCCTAGCCGAATTTCGGCCACGGCGGCCATCTCTATAAAGACTAGATAACTGAGCAGCCCACCTGCTCCATCATTCGTCAGCCTATTGCGATGGTTGATGAGTACATTTGCTCTTCCTTCCGAATTTCACAGACGCGTTTTACACTTGCCTCCATTCTGTCTATATTATCTGTGTCAATAAAAACTTCGAGAATTGACCACAGACTAACAACTGAGTGTTCGTAGCAAAACATCTCGCTGATTGGCGAATAGGACACTCAATTGAACCAATAGCTGTCTTCCGTTCACGACAGGAAAGACCGTTTTATGCCTCCCTTTTCATACACTATTAAAATCAAGGGGAATTTTATTAACCTAAGTGATACGGGTCGAAAACCCATATAACATGACCCATGCGCTTTCTATATCTTTTCATAACGCGGCTCACAATAGACTGGTTAATGCACTTGTCTATAGACGGATATACATCTTTATGAATAGATTTCGAGCAATTTTGTTATTGAGATTCGTTTATGCGATTTATTTATGCAGCTAACTGCATACAACTGTCAATTGGATAATGGTCGTTATGCAATCTGTGGACAATTCAGAATCTTAGGTGCTATCATAGAGTATACGAAATTGCACAGGAATCATTTTAGCTACATTGGCCGCGGGGCCGTTAGAATAGGTTTGCCACACAAGCCAAGTTCTTGTCTATTGGGTTTTTTTATATAACAATTCACGTGCGTAAACAACACAACTACTACAGACACCTTATCCCTACTGAAATTTCATCCAGTAGTCCTGCTACAGAAAAGTTTATATTGTAATATTAGTGCGTGCATGAATAATGTAAAAAATATTGAAATAGAAATATAATAAAGTACATATTTAAGTATTGATAAAATATAGATCAATTGATTGTTTCATCATTATCAGCCCATATCAGTCCACTGCTGGACATAGGCCAAGACGACCGATCTCATGCTACTCGAATCCAACCCGGACCGGCTACTGCACGGAGATCGTCTTCCCACCTGGTGAACGTTCGGTCAACACTTCGTTTTCCTAAACGAGGCCTCCACTCCAGAACCTTACTGGCCCATCTGCCATCTGTTCTTCTGAGTGTGTGCCCAGCCCATTGCCACTACAGTGAGCTTATTCTTAACAAATAAAAAATAAAATCTAAGAAAAATCATTGAATGCGAGAAAGAAACATATAAAAATATGTCTATATGTATATATGCGGATGTCCTTGCTTGTCTGTAGTCTCCACGCTGTCGGTAGACTCCGATTTCTCAATTGCCCTCGCTTTATTATAAAAAAGATAGAACATCGGACTACTGTGTAAAAATTTGAGCGTGAACACAAAAAAATGACAGGAGAATGTTACAATTTAAAACGACGATATTAAAGATAAGTTATTTAACCCAACTAATTATAATATTAATATTATGTACACAAAAATGTATTATGCCTCGGTCTTCTTAACAGGGGCAAGCAATGGGGCCACCCAATGGTGAGTGGCCTTCCTGGGCCAGATACAAGTGTAACGCAGTTGCGACGGCGGTTTTTTTAAATAGGAGTAAGTCCTTTTCTTGAACATCACATCAATAGAAATTTGCCTGTGCCTGTGCCTAGAACGGTCTTATAGGATCATAAATATCGAGGATAGCAGATTCCACAAAGAAGTGGTGCGATAAAGGAAGTTCCAAGTGAAGCGCGTGGTGACTACGTATTTTGAATAAGACGTAGTGCCATGCTCAATTGTAGATAAATTCAGCCGACACGGCAAGGGACCTACCTCTCTCGCACGACACCGCCGTGAAGTGATAGCTATGTCATATTTCGATCGGCTTGTGAGTGGCCAGTGGTTCATCGGAAGGGTGGAGGAACGGTAGTCAAGGCATCTGTATGACGAATGTGTGGATGGACGTCGGAAGTCGTCAAAAGGCTCCGATTTCTCGTTTGCCCCCCGTACGTCTGTAAGAGTACTTACATCAAGACGTCTGGAGAAGGAATCTACAATTCAGACTTGATGGATGATAATGAATTTCCGCTGCAGGTCCTCGTGACAATTCTTCTTCCGCACAATTGTTCTACCACGGTAGGTTATGAACAAGGTCGCAAACTCTATACGAGCTTTAGCCACGTAGTCGAATACGGTCAATTTTAAATGACAAATGAGTAATAAAGAAAAAATTTCCGTGTGCTATAATGTAAATTATTTTAGTAAGTGGTAGTGTCTCGCTCACATGATACCGCGAAGGACGTCTGCATTACATTTGGATATATATGGGCGTGCGTAACCATAAAGACCGACTAACTCGTTTGTCCTCGTATACTGACTATATTCAAAATATATTTATTACAACATTTTTGTCCCATTGGGAAGATGGGGTGAAGGATGTCGACAACACATCTGCGTATGCACGTTTTAATGGGTGTCGGTAGTTACAAAAAGACTCTGACTGCTCGTTTGTCCCCCTATGCTATAAAAATAGTAACTATAAAACTGAGTCCGTTACATTAAAAGAATATAACGCCTCGCCGCAGTCACGAATATTGCTCTTAATTAATGCAGTATGCAGGCAGAGGCATATGCGGGTACCGGCGAATAAGCCATTTTGTTCTCTTATCAATATGGAAAATGTAATAAAAATTAACATTGTGAGCATCCGTTAACTACGTTTTCTTATTTTTAGGGTTCCGTAGCTAAATGACAAAAAATTTAACCCTTATAGTTTTTGCCCGTTTGTCCGTCCGCATGTCGCGGACGTTTTGCTTAGAGAATATGAGTTTTGTATTTAAAAGGTAGATGTATTTTATGTACCATGTAAGTATGTACAGAATAATGTACTGTGATTTTGAAAAAAAAAATTATAAATAATTACATATCATCATCTTGGATTTATGACATTACAAACTAGCAAAATTACAACATTATTGTAACAATAGAGGTGTCCGCTCAGCATTTGTCATACGAATATATTGGATTTAACATAATGATACCACGCTGATTCCAGTGTTCTTCATATTTATCAGTTGCTTGGAGCAACACAACTCACAATGCCCACCAAAATACGTAATTTGTACAGTGTATAAACATTTATGGAATATGAATCATATCACGTGTGCACTAAATTACATACATTTGTATATTCAAAAGCACATAACATTACACTGTGAGACATGGTGGTAGTTTTTTTCGTATTCTGTCTAAATTGTTAACATAAGAACCAAATCGTTTAAGACAATGACAACATGAAAATATGATCGCTAATGTATATAGTTTATCATTATGTGGCGAGGAGCCACTCGGTGCAAGAGGCGCGTGGTCGTGACCTGTGGCGATCTATGGGGATGCACATGTCCAGTGATGTCGTCAAGCTTATCGTAGTTTTTCCAAAAATTGTTGAAAGTGAAAGTTTTTTTTTTAAGAAAGTTATCTGAATATAATGATATTTTTCGCGATATGTGTCTCTTAGGTAGTTAAAAGTGTTCCCCTCCTAGTAATGTTTTATAAAAAACCGAGGGGAAAGAAGAAAAAGAAAAGGTATTGTAGATTTCAATAAAAAAAATCAAACGAAATTCGGTTTGAACGAGGTACGTTTTGATCGTTTAAAAGATTTCTTTCGGTTTGCTGCTACGGAACCCTTCATAGGCGAGTCCGACTCGCACTTGGTCTGTTTTTTTTTCTTTGCATGATAATTTAAGAACGGGACACGCACTGAACCAAGCAATGACTTAACGTTCTTTCTAATGTAGGAATGCAGAAAGTGAAAAACTCCTACACTCTTCGGGTGTAGGGGTTTTTCATCAATGACCAGGAACTCGAACCCGGGACCTTACTGTGGTTGAACAATGAGCATGCTTACCTACGGATCTCGAGACAGTCCTCAAACTACACTGTTAAAGACACGAACAGTCACTCTTCCCGTTTTGTTCTGCGTAAAATTAATTGCGGGTCGCAAGTTAGTTTTATATTTTCCCTTGGGCTTTGTGCGATCATGTACAATTTTTTTTAATAGCTTAGGGGGACCAACGTGAAATTGGAGCTTTTTGATGACTACCGACGACCATGGATATTCGCATGATTGTTACCCTGATGCGTTGCCCTGCTATCGGCCTCCCATATATGCCTCCTATAAGGTACCGGCGACTCACAAACCACACGCAACGCGACGGCGGCGCTGTCACTATACGCCGGTATCAAGTGAGCGAGAGGTACCTCTCCGGTCGTGCCGGCCTGAGGTACTACGTTCTATCTATCTCACGTTCGTACGTTCGTTCTATCCCACTCCTACACACTCGGAAACGCTAGCTGTCTCTCTCTTGCCAAAAGCTGAGGGAGTGATAGCGCCATCCCGCTTGCGCCCCAGCCCTCTCGTCCTCGTTCGGAACGCGGTCCGGAATAGTTATTATTCCGTGCCGTGTTTGGAACTCGGGCGAAGCCAGATCTCTTTTTGTATACATAGTGTATCGTAATCGTAAGACGCCTACTTTTCCCCACGCCTCAGGAGATTTTCAGGAGGAACTGGAGAGGTTACGCCCCCAAAAGCCCGCGGCGTCCTCACCGGAAGAAAGGCCCGACAAGATGGTGGCCTTGGCAAGTTCATCGCCGTCACCATCACCATCTCTTCCACACCCCACAAGCAACGTTCCCAGCACCTGCTCGTTGACGCCACCGGGCTCGTCCTCTGCTGCGGCTGCTGTGCTGTCCGACATCGAACCGGAGGGCGCGTCCTCCACGACGTCGACGGACGCGAACTACAGAAGCTTCGCTGCAGCTCTGCAGAGCCCGAAGCCCGCAGCCGCGTCGGGTACAAATGCAGGTACGGCTAACACTCGCCCACCTCCTAAAGTACAAACACACCCATCGTCATCATCATCATCAGTCCCTAACTCCACAAACCCGCCACGAAGAGAGAAGGAGTACCCACCCATCATAGTCCAGAACCTTCCGGACAGGCATCGCCACTTATTAGCCCTTAAGGCTCGGTTGGGGCACGCGCCGCACGCCAGACCGTTCGGAAGGGGAATTAGGTTCCTCGCTCAGACACCGGAAGAGTACAGGGCGGTCCAGAAGCTGTTGACGGACCTTTCAAAGGTAGACGCGGTGGTGCAGTGGCACTGCTACTCCCCACAGCGGACCTCCCCACCAAGGTGGGTATTAGAGGCCTGCCTGTGAGGACGAGCACGGACAGCATCGCCGCGGAGCTCACGGCCCTGAGCTTTCCTGTGCGCTTCGTGCGCCACATCGCGGCGTGCGCATGGACGGCGGGGAGCTCCGACGCCTCTACGATGTCAAGGAGTTGCTCTGTATGCCGGGGGTAATGGTGGAGGGGTGGAAGGGGCGCGAAGGGCCGTCACAGTGCCATCGCTGCCAACACTTCAGTCACTCCTCCACGAACTGACACCGGCAAATCCGTTGCGTACGACTGTCCCCTGCCCAAGGGTGCCACACCGCCGTGTGCAAACTGCACCGGGCCGCACAGCGCCAACGACCGTAGGTGCAGGACCTACATCAAGGAGGCAAGACTCAGGGGCCTTAAGCTCAGTCCGTTGATCCTGACTAATCCCGGGGTCAAGCAGGACCAGGCCCCGAAAGAGAATTCCGAGAAGCCAGACTCTCCAGTCCCCACCTGCGGAGTCGTTGACGGAGGGATCGAAAATCGACCAGGCCCGACGCTGTCGGCACCGGCGAACCCCCCTACAGCCAGACCTCGCGCTCCTCCTCCGCCCCCAAGAAGAGGAAGCGGAACAGGCCTCGAAAGAGGCAGTCGAAACGCTCGCAGAAGCATGCTGACCCTCCAGAGGCACCGCCGACTCTTCCTCCCCCGAGCGCGGAGATCGCGACCCACCAGGCCGCCAAGGGAGTAGGCGCACCGCAGCCAGCTACCGCAAGACCTACACCAGCACCCACAACAACAACACACACCACACCCCCTGTACCCACCACCAAGCCAACACCCCGGGGCCCCGTCGAGCCTATGGACATAGCCCTGCCGGAAAGACGCTCCTGGTTCAGGGAGGAAGTCAGGCAAGTGATCAGGAGGAGCTCACTCGTCTGCTCAGGGACCCCAGGATATGGCCGCACACAGCCACAGCTCAGACGACTTCGACACCGCACACGTCCAGAAAAAAGGGAACCTGTGATGGATCGTAAGCAATTGCGAATGATCTACTGGAACCCCAGCGGCATCCGAGGAAAATTTCAGGATCTCAGACAGCTCGCCCAGGAGTACAAAATTCACGTCATACTGTTGAGAGCGACATGGCTGGGGCCTGGACAGGACCTTACGCCCTGCCGCTCTGGCGTACAGAGGTACGGCAGTGCTCGTTCGGCGGGACATCGTCCATGTCGACTTGGACCTCGACCCCTTCTCCGACATGAACACAACCGGAGTAGTTGTGCAAGTGTCGGGAGAGTAGTTGAGGATCTATGTGGCATACAGGAAAATTGTGTGTGTGTGTGTGTGTGCGTGTGTGTGCGTGTGTGTGCGTGTGTGTGCGTGTGTGTGCGTGTGTGTGTGTGTGTTTGTGTGTGTGTGTGCGTGTGAGTGTGTGTGTGTGCGTGTGTTTGCGTNNTGTGTGTGTGTGTGTGTGTGTGTGTGTGTGTGTGTGTGTGTGTGTGTGTGTGGGTGTGTGTGGGTGAATGTGGGTGTATGTGTACTTGTATACACGCGTTAGAAGTTATACTTTTTTAGTGTAACGAGATATAAACTAAAATATTCTGTCACTTCACGGTGGTGTCTTTTCGTGACGGTGTGCGCGCTCATCGTAAAAAAATACTCTCATCATTTTTCCCTAACGCGCTAAAAGGAGCGTAATTTAAAAAACGAACAGTCAGTGACGTGGCGCGTTTGCGTCGGGGGTCAAAAATCAATTGGAGTCGTATTTAAATCTCGACCCGATTGTCGTGTCGCCTGTTCAGCAGTAGCGTTAAATAATTGTCCCTAATTACTGAGTTGTAAAACGAAAATAGATGTTTTATTGTTAGAGGGCTTAGTTGACACCTTTGTTGGTAAGTAAATTGGTAGATATTGTTGTACAAAGAAAACAGAGCTCTCTGGTAGATTCTAGTAGAAGAAAGTTTAGACAAAAGGAGGTCACGGATTGTAGTCCCAAGTCAGATTTTATAAGAATTTTACAATTTCCATTTTTAACGCCTTTCACATTGATCAATACACCATGTAGTAAAAGGGTTATTGTTATGTTGACTTATTTACTTTTTTCTACTTATGTTTTAATCGAATTCGTCGTTTCAAGAGTATATTATTACCATTACATGGGTTTATTATTTTATTGACAAGAGATGGGCGAAGTGAACTAAATATGATCTTTGTTGTATGGCAGACAGATACAAATATGCGTAGGCCCATCTCACCAAAGAATGATCATGCCTACTTAATTTGTAAGACAATGTGTAGACAGTTTATAGATAATTACAAAGAACATTTTGTTTTAGACAGAAAATTAATGTACATATCTAAGGTAGCCATCCTTTCTTATTTTTTTTTATTGTTTTTTTCCTTCAATTGTTAATGATATAGAACAATAGTAATTATTTATTTTTGTGTTTTATTTTTCGGACTTCCTCTCCGTTAATTTTTTTTTTTTCAAAATAAGCTCAGTAGCAGAAGATAATTACAACTATATAACAATGGTAAGAATATATACAATAACAATACTTATTTAGATATCTAATCTAAACTTAACACGGTATAGCAATTTAAAAGCAGTAAGTCAATAAATTATTTAAATTAATTATCTGTTTGAATGTTATGGATAGTATAAAAGTTTAATTATGGATAGTATAAAAGTTTAATTAAAAAGTGTTCCTGAACCAAAAGAGGAATTAAGTGCAAAAAGGTAAAAATACATTACAATTGAATTTTTGAAGAACAAGATTTATACATTCACTTAAATTTGATCTTATATTTATCGTCATCATTTAATTTAAGCAATTTAAGAAAAAAAAAATGTTTCATATAAAGAAACTGAGTGAAAGAATATTTCTAAGTGTTAAGAAATTACCTTTACCTAGTGTATTTGACGCGTGAAGATTGAGAGTAAAGAATTGATTTAAGTTGCAAAGAAGAATGTTTTTGTTGATTAATAAATTAAAGCTTCTTAAACATTGGGCTAGTTAAATAATTAAATAAACAATTTAAAAGTATTTTTATTGTAGTGAGCGCAAACTTAAAACATCAATAATAAATAAATCATAGTAACAGAGTAGTTATTTTTTCTATCCTTACCTAGTAAATACTCTTTAATCTGAAATATAGAAGAATGAAGATGAGGTATGCGTGATACCTATAGCATTTTATGTAATTTTCTACATGTCGCAGTTGGATTGTCTAAATCGCCGTATTCCGCAACGGCTTGGCATTTTCGAAAAATTGTTTTTGACCATTTTATTTTGTGGTGGGCCAACGATTAACCATATTGAATACGTCCTAGTCAAATTCCGCCTCAAAATGTTCGGCGTGATACGTTCTTCTCTTTGACTGGTTCCTTTTAATATCTTTATTTAAAGGCTATAATACATCATATGATGAATTCAGCCTTATATCGACTGAAAAAATAATTAGAAACTGAACTCTAATCCCTTCTATATAACGAATGGATAACAAAACTTAAGAATCTGTCACTATATTCTAATTTAAAATTAGAACTAATAATATTATGTATAAAAAAGAAAAGTTCAGCTTTGTTACATTTAGTGTCCAGTGACAAGAATTTATATTCTTGTCAGAGAAATTCGTTTCTATCACATTCTATAAGAAGATGATATAGGTCTTCATGTCGGTTTCATGTTCTACAGTTAGAGTTGGTCATTTTACCCATTAGGAAAAGAAAATTATTCAGTGGAATGTCATTGGAACGAATGCGAAAACAGAGCGTTAAATTTCTTTTGCCGATTCTCGTTTCCGATCTTGGGTGGTTTGTTCACAAAGCTCCCACCAAATACAAGAGTTCCTCGACATTTATTGGAAGTATTTATACTGATAGAATTTGTGTGAGGGTACATAGAACTTGCTCTGCCGTAAATTTTCTCAACAATGGAAAGAAACGAAATTCGTGCGGTGATAAAGTTTTACGTTTCAAAAGGGAACACACCAACCCAGTCTAGCTAGACAGTGTTTGATGTAATGCAACTCCAGCACTGAGTACAATTCCCGCCTGGGTAACTGACTTTAAACGTGGGAGACAGAGCTGCGAAGACGCCAACGGGATTTGAAGACGCAAATGAAGTCACACGATCAAAAAGATTCAAAAAATCGTTTAAGTTAGGCGCTTAAAGTTGCGGCAGATAGCAGAGATGGTAGGAATTTCCTCTGAACGTGTATTTAACATTTTATACCAACACTTGCGAATGAAAAAGCTTTGCGCGATGGGTGCCGCGTTTGCTCATTGTTAACCAAAAGCAACGTCGAGTGGACCATTCATCGGTTCGGCGCTGTTTAAGCGTGACACTAACGAGTTTTTGCGGCGTTATGTGATAGTAGATGAAACATGGATACATCATTATACTCCTGAAAGAAAAGAACTATCTACACAGTGGACTGAGAGTGGAAAACCTGGGCCAAAGAAAGCAAAAACGGTTTTGTCGGCCGGCAAAGTGGTGGCGTCTGTTTCTTGCGATGCTCGAGGGATTATTTTAGTGGATTATTTGCAAAGAGGAAAAACAATAAATGGAGAGTAATGTACAAGCTTGCTGCAGTAATTTTGTGAAGAAATCCGAAACAAACGGCATCATGTTAGCCAAAAATAAAGTTTTATTCCACCACGACAACGCACCTGCGCACTCGTCAAGAGTTGCAATTGCCAAGCTCCATGGTTAGAATTGTTACCGTATCCCCTCTATTCCCCAGATCTGGCCCCGTGCGACTTCCACTTATTCCCAAATCTCAAGAAACGGTTAGGTGGCCGAAGATTTTCGTCAAATGATGAAATCATTGTCGCCGTAGACATTATTACATTATCCGTATTTTGAGGGGTTAGAGAAAACATTTTTTGAAACTGGTGTAACAGCATTGGAGAAGCGCGGGATTAAATGCAGAAGGAAAATACGTTTAAAAATAAAATGGTTTTAAATAGATTATTAAAGTTTTTCTTTGTCGTTTCGGATACTTATCGATCACCCCTCGTACTATGTTCTAAAGGGTGGTTAAATTTCAAGGGCCGGTGTTGATTTTGAATAAAACACAAACTATTGAGGAAATTATTGTAATTTTATTTTATTATGATATATTGGTATTATTCAATTATGTATGCAACAATATATCGGCCAAATGGGCGCCGCGACCACGGCGGTACACCTCCATCCGATGGTCCAAATTTTCGATGACCCCGAGGCATAATGAAGGTTCTATGCCGTTAATGTGCCGAATTATCTCATCCTTTAGCTCTTGAATTGTGGCTGGCTTATCGACGTACACCTTTTCTTTCAAATAACCTCAAAGAAAAAGTCCAACGGTGTCAAATCACATGATCTTGGCGGCCAATTGACATCGCCATTACGTGAGATAACACGGCCATTGAATTTGTTGCGCAAAAGAGCCATTGTTTCGTTAGCTGTGTGGCAAGTGGCACCGTCCTGCTGAAACCACATATCGTCCACATCCATATCCTCCAATTCGGGCCATAAAAAGTTCGTTATCATCTCACGATAGCGAACACCATTCACAGTAACTGCCTGACCGGGCTCATTTTGGAAAAAATACGGCCCGATGATGCAGCCAGCCCATAAACCGCACCAAACAGTCACCCTTTGTGGGTGCATTGGTTTTTCGACAATCACTCTTGGATTCTCATTCGCCCAAATGCGGCAATTCTGTTTATTGACGAATCCACTGAGGTGAAAATGTGCCTCATCACTGAAGATGATTCTCTTCGAAAATTGATCATCTACTGTTGCCACTTCTTGCCACCATTCTGCCCATTCACGACGTTTGGAATGGTCAAGAGGCTTTGGTTCTTGAGCCAATTGCACCTTGTAAGGGTGTAAATGCAAGTCTTTATGCATAACGTTCATCAACGACGAGCGTGAGAGGTGCAATTGTCGGGCACGACGACGAGTTGAGGTGGACGGCTCTTCAGCCACACTATCGCGAACGGCAGCAATATTTTCTGCAGTACGAGCTGTACGAGCATGCACTGGTGCTCTCACATCTTCTACAGACCCGGTTTGCTCGAATTTTTCCACGATTTTTGCGATTGTACGCACAAATTTGACTATCAAATTGACCAAAAAAATCACGAAGTGCACGATATGCATTTTTTATTTGAACGCCCATTTTCATAATAAGTCTGGATAACTTTAACACGTTGTTGGATTGTGTGTCTCTCCATGGTTCAAATTGAGTAAGTCTGAAATAGAGAAATGTCAAATAAAATTCGGAAAAAAACTTGGCGTTTAGGTGTGGTTCACATTCAACATCGGCCCTTGAAATTTAACCACCCGATATGTACTTATTCTCAATAGCTGACCGTATCAAACATTCTTGTTTATTAAACAAAGTTATCGTAATAGGTACTGTTTGTCTGTTTCCAACGATTTTATCCGCCAACGAGTGTAACACTTCGACGGGCAGACAGTCAATGGATATCTATATGTATATTGCATAAATGTCTACATTCTTTTTTTTGGTGTAGGTATCATATTTTAGTAAGACTTAGTGCCATTATTGCAATCGATCTCTCGCTGGGAGGCAGTTACCTCTCGCTCACATGATGCCAACTTAACAGTGGTCTTGTGAGCAGCCAAAGGTTATTGCAAGTTCGAAAAACACAGGAAACTTGTCTCGATGGAGGCAATACTTAAAGAGAGAATTAAATTAAATTACTTACACAACGGAGAGCTCGCAGACTGTCCAGCTTGTGTGGAGTATAGGAAAAACTGGTTTATGCAGAAATTGGGCCGGATTTATTGTTCTCGGCCGTAGATAAAGCCATGGTTGAGAGCGACAGGTCCTGGAAGGCTATCTTCTATTTCTGCAAGAAGGTTATCTCGCACGGGAGGCAGGAAGAAACGAGATGCAGAGAGGAGTAGGAACGTTGCTTGTATCAGAATAAGATGTGGCAGGTGTTCGACAGTTGTCTCGTCGACGAACTGTTCGACTTTATTTTAAATACAGAACTTTTTTGTTGATCTTGTCAATCGATAATGCTAGCTGTATGCTTAAAAAAATTTAACGTCATAGTAACGTTCCGAGCTAAGTCAAGTCGTCTCTTTGACTCCATCGGGCCATGGTGTCAACAAAAAAAAAATCCGCCTTACAAATATTTTATATCTCTAGGTTTAAGTTTAACGGTGAGGTTAAAACAAAATTGAAAATTAATTCTACTGAACAGATACCTGAGTTAGTTCATATAAATACGTAACCTACTTATTTATTTATAAATGTTAATTTCACAAAAAACTATTTCATCCGCCATGCAGTTAGGTATTAGATACATACCTACGTATTCTGAGAAAGATCTATTCTGACAAAGTACCTTTGTGAAGTAATGCTCACAACCAAAAGAATGACAGGTACCCAGCAGAGATTATTGTGGATATCTCCTCTTACATGGGACCCTCAATTTAAACTTAGACGATAAAACAAGCATAAGTGATCAGATCCAATATGGGCTATCAAACAATAAACAATAACCGGCCCTGAATGATGGGGATGATATTAAAGTTAACTTTGAAACTCTGAATTTATCTCCACTAAAGAACTATAGTATGTATAAGGTACCTAGCTTATGTTTATAAAAAAATAAACCCAAATGGGTTTAGTGTTAGCAAATTAAATTGACCAAAAAAGTTTGGGTAGGTTAATCTTTATTCTACTATAACTTTTGTTAAATCAACTTATATTGTTTTCTTATTATTACATAAAACGTAATAAAATTTGTCGAAATCAAAATAAATTTATAACAAATCTATTGTAAAAATTCACCACATACATTATCAAAAGTCAACATGAACAGCAAACACAAGCCAATCACAGAGGTCTTCGCCGCGTGGATGGAACTCAACGATAGAACTCATAGTTTCGACAGGTTTGGGGGCGAAATCGAAACTAAACTGAGACCCGTTTTTTGCCGAAGCCGAATGTTCATTCGGACACTATAAATCATAATAAAAATTGTTCAATTTAGATTCAAAGATATTCATTTATGTCCTAGTCATATTGTATACATCGCCGTATTACATTACATTACGGTTAGCCTAATTTCAAAAACAGGGCCGTTTTGTTTTGTGGTGGTAGTTATAGTTGTTCTCATGTTAGTGATATATTTGTATCTTTTTGGGAATAAATTCTTTAAACTTTATGCTCATTGCGATACGTCCTTCAATATATTGGCTGACGTTACTGAAATGCTGTAAATGTTACGAAAATGCTACGAGTATTTCATAGGTATGCACGGATCAATCCTCTACATTTTCAGATTAAAGAGTATTTACTGGGCAAGGATAGAAAAAAAAAAACAACTCTGTTACCATAATTTATTTATTATTTATTAATCAACAACATCATTTTCTTATAAATTCTTCTTTGGAACTAACATTAATTAAGTCTTGATTCTCCTACTTGACATGCAAGTGTTGCTTCTTAACAATTGATAATAATTAAAATTATGTATACTCTGTTACTCTGTTTCTTTGTAGGAAAGGTTTAATGGGTTGAATGATGTATGCGTGCGATCCCGGCGGCGGCCCCGTTACCGGGGGGACAGTCGTCCCGGGTTATGAGGTCTGCCTCGATCGTCCGGTCGCCGTAACCCCCCCATAGATTTCTGTGGAGATGACCAGCAGTGAGTGATCCCGGCTTTGCACGGATAAATCATTCAACTCATTAATCGTCGATTAGAATCGCCGCTCGACCGTCCACTAAGGGTAATACCATTTTTTTCTATTCGAAACCGAAGTTCGTGATGTTTCACTATCAGCCATGGCCCAACATACTTTCCCATCGCTACTCCTGTGTCAGTTGTGACCACAGCGGCCATCACTTGTAGCTTTGGTATGATCGCAGGCAGACCGGGGGAATGCTATAAAACTTGTCTATATCTTGACTATAATTGAGATCGGTGGGACAGGCCCTAAGACTTATAGATTTTGTAATCAGTGAGCAACAGATTTCGATGAACAAGTCTCCGACGTCAATGTCTCGTACAATGCTGAGAGAAGAGGAGACAAACAGAGACGGAAATGTCCAGTGCAGCTTCATCGGTTGCTATGAGACACGTCGGGCGACAGACGGTCCCGGTGATATTGTGGTGGATAGGCGGAGAGACCCCTCTCCTTTCCCGCAGATGGGAAGGATGCATCCTTCCCGAAAGTTATTTAAGATCATCTAATGTGACTATTATTATCTTGGCCATAACGATAACGAGGGGGGCAGATCACCCTAACAAGGGGCAGCTCACATATAACGGGGGGGCAGGTCACCCTAACAATGGGGCAGCTCACATGAGGGGGGCAAGTCACCCGAACCAGCTCACACGAACGAGGGGGGCAGCTCACACGTAACGAGGGGGGCAGGTCACCCTAACAAGGAAGGCTCATATGTACCGTGGGGGATTCACCCCAACAGCTGACACATATAGAGCCAGGTTGTCCACCGTCACTTCAGGTCACACAGGTTTCCGCGGGTACGTCTATTTATAACCGCACGTATTATATTGTAAACTGAATAAAAATATCTATTGCTATTTTATTTATAAGGCGCTATATATTATTTATAATCATTTACTTGTATCATCAACATCATTATCAGCGCTTATCGGTCCACTGGTCAGAGCTCCTTCAATGGACGCTAAGACCACCGTTCTCTTGTTATATCATCATTATATATTATTCTTTATTATTTACTTGAATACTTAGCTTATATTAATAATCTACGTATACAAGTAAATATATTTAACAAAAACCGACTTCAAAATGAAAACCTGCCTCAGGTTTGGCTTTGGGCTTTGACTTTAAAAAAATGTAATAATTTAATACCAAAATCTCTATATAATTAAAATACCAAAAACTAAATCTGCATCAAAATCTTGCAGGAGATATTGCAGACAAACAAGCAGAGAACCTACTTTCTTAACGATTAAAAATAATCCTAGTTTGAAACAGTTCGATGGATACAAAAAATTATTTCTTAAATCTATTAGTGCAGTGCTGGACATAGGCACACGGCCCCTGCACTTGTGTCGGGCTGAGACGGGAGCCGGGCCCTGTGTAGACACGTCGACATGAGAAATGTTCAAAGACAGCCGGATAGCTCCCAAGCCGAGGCCAGCTTGTCGCTGCAGGCATCCCGTAGCATACAGCTGCCGCCCGCAGGGTTTAGTCGGTATTTCATCACCGAGTCCGCCATGCGGCCTAGGAAGCACTCTGTCGCTCTCGAAATCATACATAATGGATTCTCCTGCGTCAACAAAAAGAAAGTTAGTAATTAGACACAATTTTTAGAGTTCCATACCTCAGGAATCCTAAATACTTTATTGTAACAATTGATGGAGCGTATTGTTACTTCTAGATGGAAATTCATGTTATATTTTTAATAAATAATATACTTTTTTTCACTAATTCCATTAATTCACTAATTCAAATTACATAAAATACGATCGGATGATAAAGGACTCCTCATCAGGTATTTAGTAATACATCTAGGGATAGTTATCACACACTATATATATACGTTATCTAGTTAAGCAAAAAATGTCTAAGATTAACAGTTTCACAAAGTTCTACTTATTTGTGGTTAAAGTTTTATCTGTGGATTATAAACTTTGTTCTCAGTTTGTCTGAAATAGAAACCTAAAGGGTGCTTCCCAATGTAACTGCGATATGTATGTATAATAAATCTAACTGTAATTTCCTTCTTTCTCTTCTCTTCTGTATTCATTGTCTGTAGTAACACTAAATCTATTGATAAGCACTTAAGCAGCAGGAGATATAGTAACGCACTCCTGCGGCACTAGTACTTAGGAATAAGATTTAGCTAAGTTTTCGTGTCTTCACCTTACTTTTCTTGAAAAGGCTTCCATTTGTCATTTGCTGAAATATCAAAATACTTACAAACAAGTTGGGCTATTTGAAATCTTACAACATTGGTAATACATTGTATATTATTGATAGCGCACTCCTTAATGTTAATATAAATCCATTTTTTCTTAAGTTTATGGTAAAAAATTACTAATGTAGGTACTACTCTATTACAATTTATATGTCACTAGCTCTCCTGGCTTTAATGTAAAGTACAGTAAGTAGAGCAAGGATACCCCAAGGCACTATAAAAGGTATCACATTCTTTACATTATTTATATTTAATAAATATTAATAATTTCGCATTACAGAAGTGTAGTTTGAATTCATTAAAAATATCTCACATTTTTCTAAGAACAATGATAATATTAATGACGTAAGTATAGCACAAACGAAGTTTAACACGTCGTTCCTTGAAACTAATTAATACTGTCTGCCTTACAATGACACATTTATAATTGTGTAGAAGACAAGTGCAGTGCAGATAATTGTATCTTAATTTGAAACGTTTAAAGGCAGGATTACACATGCCTGTAGCTGTCGTTATAACTTGCACGTGCCAGCTATTGGCTATGTGTAATGTGTAGCTAATAGGTACACACTTACTGGCATGCCAGTTGTCAGTGCACAGTTGCGCGGGACGGAGTATGATGGCTCAGGCTATGAGTTACTATGGTTACGCGCTGTATTCCGCGCCCCGCTCCCTCATACCGCACCTCCTTTGGGGCTGTAAACGCGCTACTGCGCATTTTTTAAGTAAAAGCGTAATTAAATCACCAAAAAGACGGCCAAGTACGTGTAGGACTTGAGCATGAAGGGTCTGGTACTATTTGCTTGTAATCTTGCCCCAATCATTGTTTTGTATGAATAATGAATAACCTTTTTTTAGTATATGTCTATCATGGTACACAATATACAGCCCGGTGATAGGCAAAGGGACAGTGAAGTCTTAGTAATAGGGTCCCGTTTTTACCATTTGGACTCTGAGCGCTAAAAACGTTGAACAAAATCTAGACGTACCATATAAGGGCGCTTCCTCATCAGCTAGTCTGTTTACTATTTAACTGATGTCACATGTGTCCTGTAGCCTATTTTTAGCCCAATAAGTGCTTCTAAATATAGTCTACTTTGTTTAAATTTGTGCTAAGATAGTGAACAGTAGTCGAAATTCGACTCCCATTATAAAAAAGTGATATCTATTAGTAAAATAAATATCGAAAAGTAAAATTATTGTATTTCACAGTTTACACTTTGTTATTAAACGTGTCTTACACTAGTGAATGCATGCTTTTTTGTTTTTTTCAGACCTGAAAGTATGCAGTGGAAGCGAAGAGAAACTCAATACAGCTTCATCGGCTTGCTATGAGTGCTCGTCGGGCGACGAGACTAGGTTAAGAGGGACCGACTCCCCTCTCTTCCGTAGATAGGCGAGATGCATCCCGATATGAGAGTGTTTGTAACAGCCAATTTGACCATTACTATCATGGCTAGAGGGACCAACAGTGTATACATGCGTGCGTGTGTGTGTGTTTGTGTGTGTTTGTGTGTGTGTGTGTGTGTGTGTGTGTGTGTGTGTGTGTGTGTGTGTGTGTGTGTGCGTGTGTCTGTGTCGTTTTATTTAAATTAATATAATAAAATCTAATGCATATTATTTTTTTGTTTTTTTTTTTATTGGAGGCAAACGAGCAATTGAAACCTTTTGATTAGTTATCAGAAAGCTTCAAGTGCTGCGGCAGCCGACACACATAGACATCCTCATAATAGTTATCTAAATGGATTGTTCTACTTTCCTCCTACTCAAATTTGTGCAAACGAACAATCGGAGTCATTGTGCAGATGCGTTGCCTCCCTTTACCCCGTCCTCTCAATGGGCCATCGGCTACTCATAAACCGCACGAACCACGGTAGGTAGGTATTCCCACGGTATGTAGGAAAGCACATTTTCCAGATTTGGTGCAATGCAGCAGTACACAGCCTCTTACTGTATTTTACGCAGGTGAAACCGTGGGCATAGCTGGTATATTTCATACAACACAGCAGTCATGGCACTTCTAAACAACATGACTGTTAATTAGGTACTCAATTGGCCGCATCCGCGCGCAGAGTTAGAAACGCACAGAACTGGCAATATCCTAATTATGTACAATCACGTATAATTTAATCATGTCTGAAGTTTAAAGATATGAGTTTTAAGTGAATTTTTTACTTGTAGTTTTTCTTATAGCAGAAGGGACAAACGAACAATCAGAGCCTTTTGATGAATACCGGCGCCATGGAGATTCGCATGATTGGGCCACCGGCTACTCACAAATCACACGAAACGTGACAGAGGCGCTGTCATTTTACGTTTGTATCAAGCGAGCGAGAGGTACTTTCCCGGTCGTACCAGCCCAATTCCGTTACATAGGAGGATGTAATGTCATGCACTATGCATGGCACTAGCTCCTCTTCTACAGCATGGCACTACCTCTTCCTAAAAATAATATATTTTTATAGCACAAACGAATAATCGGAGCATTTTGATGATTACCGACGCCCATAGACATCCGGATTATTATCATGTATGCCTTGCCATCCCTTTATCTTCCCATCATTGGCCACCGGCCTAATTCGGCTGCAATGCATCATGCATAATGCAGTAATACCTCTTAATTTTATTTTGGAATAAGAGGCATTTTTTTGTAAGTTGCATAATTATAGGGCGACAAGACTATATAGGCCACATAAGCCTCCCCATACACCGTAATTGATTCCGGTCATGAGCCACTTGCATCGCTCCACTTTAACCAAGTCGTCCATCGCGTATGAGGTAGGAGGCTTCCCAACACTCCGTCTCCAAATACGGGGCCGCTACTCGAGAACTCTTTTTTTATTTTTACTGCTCTATGCCGACGGAAGTGTCCAGTGCAGCCTTGCAGCCACCACAATCATCGCAGTATAGGTGAGATTGAGGTTGAAAGAGAGACAGACTTTTCTGTAGATGGGTAGGATGCAACCCGATAGTTATTTATGATTAGCTAAAGTAACTATTAACTTGGCCGAGGGGACCAGGTCCTCTCGCTTCAAATGAGGGGGTAGCTCATGCGCGGTAGCTAAAGTGGGCCTTGAATTATCGTGGGAACTCGTTGAGCTATCATGACTGAGGGGAACCACCCCCCCTCTCCGCCACGGACGGGTGGGTCAACTCGTGTGCGGCCATCGTGGTTACGCGCAATCGATGTGGTTACTTGGGAACCTTTCCTCCCTAATAGTTATTGGTTCTGCGAGAAATACGTCCTTACTTAATTTAGAACCAACGAATATATTAGTTATCATCATTATCAGCCGGACGACGTCCACTGCTGGGCATGGGCCTTCACATCAATAACAAACATGTTTCTATTACTATTGATCTAAAAGTAATAATATACTTAAACAGCACTAAAAGGTCAATTATATTATATTTTTTACAGTTACCGTTTCTTCTGTATTGACTTTATCCAAACTCTCACTCAAAAACACCTTGATAATTGGAACACTTTCACAAGTTTTACACATTAAACCTCGTACAAAATTATTCCTGTAACACTTATAACGAATGTGTTTGTACCCCTTTAAATCTGTTTCTATGCATGTATGTTTACTTCACTGTTGCAGTTTCATTGTCTAAAGGGAAAGGGATAGCAAGAGAGGCAAAGTGTATTTTATATTATTCTCAAACTTATTGGCTGTAACAGTCGTTAACACTTACAAACAAATATTTTTGGAAACAGATTACAATGCCGTTCACTTTATGTCTGTTTCAATTTAGAAACAGAAATGAGAAATAATGTTCAAAACCACTAAAGTACCTGCCTCATGGTAATTGTTAACACTGCAGTTTCATACCGCTCGTATTAGTTATAGCCTTCCATAGTTACATTTAAATTATATAGTTTATAAGCTCCCTCGGTAAATGGGCTGTGTTATTAATACACAGAGTTTTACAAATCGAACCAGTAGATTACCCCGTTCGACCAAACGAATTCTTCAGATCTATAATAATATTCTAAATGGAACAGTGCAATTACTGCGTGCACATATATCTCTATCATCCAGAGGCAAGCCTGTTTAACTGTAGAAAAGCCGATTCCGAGAACTACGCTTGGGTGGATCAACAATTTGAAAAAATGTATTTGGCCTCATATACTTTACTAGCAGCGTACTGCGAAACAATCGGGTAAATCTCATTCCATTAATCGTAGCGTCATGTAACTAGCATAAAAAAAGAATGAGTGAAAATAAATAGGAAATTTCACACAGTGACTCATTTTAGCAAATATTCAAACAAAAAATTCTTTGGCTTTAATATGTTAGAAAATAACTGTAATTCGTTTCTCTTCATCATCACACAATTTTAATATTTAACAGTGATTGGTGCGAAAATGAGGAAACGACAATGTTCATATAAGTATGACTGCTCCGAATTCAAACGTACATAATAGGTAGGTAATGATTGGCATTTTTAAAGAGAATTGTAAACAATCAAATATCAGTGATCTGCCTCCTACTATTTTAAGTTAAGTCTATAAGATACAATTCAGAGTGAAAATGTGTTGAGGAGGAAAAAGGAACAGTGAAACAAACGGACAATTATTGAGATTTATATCTATATATTTTTATTAGACGAACTGCTGGTAGAGCAACACACGCGTAAAATGGTAGAATTACATTTTATTTCACCCCCATCTTACCCATATGGAGGTTAAATTTCTAAAAAAATCCTCTCTTAGTACTCACAACATGAAAGGTATAATATATATAAATTTCAAGTTTCTAGGTACAGTAGTAAACCGTCAATGTAAATAAGACTTATGCTTCCAAAGTTGACATGCCCACTAATACTATTAATACTTATCAGTTGTGTAATAGAACTGGCTGAGAATAGTTTTATCTAATTGTGAAGTTTTGCTCTAATCGTCAGGTCCGCCCTACCATTGAAAGAATGAGAAGGCCGCCGGCGTTCTTAAAAGGTTTAAAGGTTCGGTAAAAGGTACACCATGCATTCGTAGGTATCTTTTTCACATCGTCAGGAAAGTTGGGGAGGGGTTCCGTCCCCGCATTTTTACATCCATCCCCACACTAACACTTCACCTTTATTAGTTTTTATCGAAGACCAGTAAAAAAAGTAAGCCATTAAATTATGATACAAATAACTAAGACGTAATAAAACGAATTTCTTGAATTTCAAGCTGATTTTAATACAGTATCAGCAGAAGAATAAAATGTAAATAGAAAGTACCTAACAACTTTCTTAATGTCAGGGCTGCTTTCTTTTATGATAAGTATTCTAATCAATACATTTAGTTATTAAGAAACGTGAAACTCTGGTGAAGTTCACAAGTAAATTACTACTCCAAGACCTAGTAATGACGTATAGTAAGTATCCGTCTATATTTAATTATGCAAATTAAATACGTGTCAGGTCTAAAAGAGTCTCTACTCTTTATATGCGTGAGTGTCCATATGGCATTGGGATGAATGACCAAAGAGTTTTCGGGAGCATCGTCCCGCGCGTTTATAATTCGAATTTATATTTTTTAATTGCTACAACAGATAAAAAATTATCACCACACAGCCCCGAAGAATTATTTCATTTTTTATTTACTTGATGAAGTTATTTTATTTATGAACTTTAACTTTGTTTGTTACCATGTTACGTTTATATCGTAAAGTAAATAAAATTCAATAACCTTTGCTCTTAAAGTTTGATAAGGAAAAAAATACATCGAATGTTTAGTTAATTTGTACATATGTGCTGCATCCCTGTTCGTTTGGCCTTTCAATTCTATAACGCAAATAAATGATTTGTAACAGTTTCACCTTTTCTTGAAAAACCGCTTGCTATTATTAAACAAATTGATAACAACTGTAAATATGTTAATCATATTATTATTGCAATGTTGTTTCCCTTGCCACATAAATTAATAAATATATATTAATAGTTATCATTATTTATTATATAAGGCCAAGTGTAGACAATACAAAAGTGATTGTCCTAAATAACAGCCCTGTTTATTCGCTCGGTAAGTTCAACATACTGTTATACTATCTCCATTTATAATACCCATCTTTACCATTTGCCCTCCTTATCTCCGCTCGGGTTACCACCCCGCTTTATCTCACAACGCCCAGCAAACAGACGACCGTTTCTTCAAACATATTTATTCATTGACAGCTCCCAATGGCCCACTGGTCAGCGATAAAAACGTTCGAAATTCAAATTCGTATTACATTTTTACTTTTAAATTATAAATTGTTAAGGATCAACGGGCATACATATCGAAATGAATTGTTTCATAGAATTGGGAATGGGTAAATATTTCTAACGAAACAATATTAGCAATCAAGCGATTCTCCCCATTAACAAGTCATCGCAGTTGCCCATAGGGGATCGTTTCGTGATCGTTTAGCATTGAATTTATTAATGAATCATAATATGATGTGTCTGTTGGTCTAAATGCCGGCATAACGTCATACGGGCGAGGGGCGACATGCGTATTATGAGCTAACATAAATGAAACATGAATTTGGAATTTTATCCTCATGCTCGTTATTCATTTACACCTAGTTAACTCGTTCTAATTTTGAATTTTGTTCGCCATCATCACCAGCAAGCTACGAGGTTTAACTTACGACGTTACATTTTAACAGAACGTAAAATTTAACAGGTTTCCTTAGAAATTCATATCCAAGGCTTTCAAAGCTATACATTAGAACTTTTAATTTAGATTTTTTCTGTTACATTCGTCTTGTCAAATGAAAAACTTTTTTTAAATCTAAAACATGAAAGCAATAGATATATGAAATGAAAGTAAAATGATAAAAATATTTTTATTCAAAATAGGATTCTAAAATTACTATTTGAACATCATTAATCTACCACCGGTTTAACCCTAGCCCGAATAAAGTAGAAAGTATTATACCTACGTTATTAAAAAGGTTAAAGTTTTCTGGCGAAGAATTTAAGAGGTCTAGTAAGAAACAAATGTTTAAGTACTAAAAAATGTTATAGCATTCACATTACAAACAAAAATATGTTAAGAACATATATACAAAAAAAAGAAATATTAAGTAAAAACTTACAAAGAATCCAATTTTTGGAAAATAGAACTCGTAGCGTTCAGAAATTTTAATATCCAACAACACAGCTTAACATTGAACAGCACTAGAAATTAGAACGACTGTAGCGTTCGAATTTTAAAAGGAAACTGAAACCAACATGGCGGACCGTCATCGCCTGCGCACGGGTGTAGACTATTCTTTAACTAAGTTTGATTAGCTTTAAATAGTGGTGCCCACATTATCTACTTATTCGATTGAACGAGCCAAGCCCGGTGGAGCTGCCTTTGTACATGATCCGGTATCATAGAGACTGTATAATTTGAGCAGTCACAAATTAACACGCACTGTATAAAAATGCTTCGAACTTTTTTATTATTTTTTTCGATGCTTGTTATATATTTATTTTGTTAATACAATAAATATAACAAACGACGATTTGGATGTATACAATTTTCATTAAAAAAACTTAATACTCTAACATCTAATCTAATTAATACATGCAAATGGTTCGCCATTAATATAACTTTGATAAAGCCTCTTACAATCTGTCTTTGGAAGGAAAGACTTTACCGACTAAAGCATGGCGATCATCATACCAACCCTTCATTTGCCAACCTTCTTACATTCTTATGACGAAGAAGAGAAGACGCCTTCTTCTGTTCTATAGGCATACGTATACGATTTTTTATAGGTCATGCTTGTAAAATCGACGCTAAATCAATAAGAGTTTGTTAATTTTTAGGGTTCTGTAGCCAAATGACGAAAAATTGTCCACCGTGAATGGCCCATCCGTATGTCACAGACCTTTTACTCGGAGATTATACATTATTGCAAATATACGTGTTTGAAATATAAATGAGAGATGAATTTCTATTTCAAATTACCTTATGGGACGTTTTGGATAGGTCATTTTTAACGGTAAGCCTCCATAGGTTTTAACTAACGGTTTATAGAATTTAATAAAGACGAAGAGAGAAAGGATCTAGCCGTCCACGTAGTGTTCGTACGGAAAAGGGAAATAATTCGAAGAAATCCTGTCGAAGAGCAAAACATTTTGTCTCGGGAATTGAATATTGCACCTAGAACCACGTCACGTATTTTAAAAGATGCCGATAAGAGGACTGCAGTCTATAAGAGAGGCACTGGTCTTAACTGAATAATTAAAGATGTGTAGGGAGGTCAATTCGAAACAAGTGCTGAAACCTCTAAGGAAGTTTCCCAATTAGTCGACAGAGTGCAACGTGGACATTATCCGACTTCAGTGGTAGCAATTATGTTTTTGCTACTTAAATATTTAAGAAAAAATGTATATCTGTCATATTTGACTGTTAGACTAAAGGTGTGCTCGGTGTCGAAGAAATGACACTCTTTTCCTTTTCCTCGACATGGAGGACGGATGATGGCGGACGCTATCTGCCATCTCCAAATGATAATTAAATAGTTTCTTTTTTCCTTTCCGCCCGGGAACCTATATTTTCCTGCCAGGATGTCACGAATGCGAAATTCCAGCGTTGTTGAGTTGTATTAATTGATTTAATATAAAAGAGTGAGTTCATGACTTCTTGCCGACGCCATGTTTCATATCTTATGTTTTGAAAAATCCTCATTACTGTTAGAATGTCTTAACCTGTATGGCTATTAATTTGATAGACCGTATCATTATTGTGATTGTTTAAATAATATATGCCACGTGTGGAAAAGAAGCTTCATCCGTGATGTAGCGGGGGTCTTGGACAACTGTCCAGATAAGACCTCGTTCCCTCATAATTTTTACTAATATTATCAAAAACTGGATCGATTCAATTGTTTGTTTATTGTATTGTTTTATTTAAGATTGTTCTTGATTGTGAATATGGAGGGACATCCCCTTTACCTCCAGAAGGGCATGCAACGCAGTGATGGTTTGGTGGGGTGTTAGCTACGAAGGAGTGACTGAGCCATATTTTTGTGAGAGGTATCAAATGTCGGCACAATTGTATTAAGATACCAGTCTTGAGAAGGTAGTTAAGCCCCTTAATGACACCATGTTGAATACCGAAATATTGTCCTTCCAGCAAGACACAGCGCCGGCTAGATAGCTCAGTTCACGCAGTCTTGATTGGAAGCGGATGACACGGACTTCAATAGAGCCGGACTGGGCGTAGTCTAGCCCCGTTTTTAGTCCGCTGCTTATGGTCAGTTTTAGAGACTACAGCTTGCTCTAAACGCCATAATTTGGAGTCCCTAAAGCATTCCATACGACTGGCAGTGAAATATTGCGTGCTTCAGATGATAACATATATATGTTAATTGTTAATGCTAATAAAAGCAATGAAACAATATTTTTTCTCTTTGTTACAATATTTATTGCAAGACTAGTTATATAACAGCGAAATACTTTTCATAGATTAATCACAAAATATCAGAAGCTATAACTTCTAGAAACTTGAATATTTTATATTATATAATTAGGTAGGTTCCTTTTAAGGTGTAAACATCTGCCAAGAACGAGTATTACGAAAACTACGCCCCTTAGGTCCGTTTTTGGGGTTAGAGTACGCGGGTACAACCACCACTAGGAGCTGCTAATTTAATTAAAACATCATTCGCCATATCATTATTGCTTTCATATAAGAGATCAGAGTTAGAGTTATATTGTAATGTTGTATAAGAATTGATCTCCGGAAGTTCCTCGTTCCGTATGCTTTGCCGGATGGACGATCACCCATAAGTTGGAGAAAATAATTGAAGTGGGCGGTTTTAAATTGAATTAGGTCCAATTAAAATTTTATTGTCTGTTATTTAAAAGATACTTTCACGATGTATGTATTATTTTTCTCAATACCACTTATGTGTGTGCAATGCTGCATTGCAGCGTTGCAGCGGAATTGGGTCGGCACGACTGGAAGGTGCCAATCGTGATATCGGCGTAAAGTGACATTTTCGGTTTCCCGTTTCATGCGGTGGCCCATTGGAAGGGGAAAGGAAGCAACGCATCGGCTTAGTATTTCATACGCATCGGTAGTCGTTAAAAGGCTCCGATTTCTCGTTTGCCCCCCTATTCTATAAAGAAATGTATGTATGTATGAAAGTATGTAGGAATGTATGTGTGTATGTGTGAATGTTTTTATGTATGTATGAAATTATGTAGGAATGTATGTGTGTATGTATGTATGTATAAAATTATGTAGGAATGTATGTGTGTATGTATGTATGTATGAAAGTATGTAGGAATGTATATGTGTATATGTGAACGTTTGTATGTATGTATGAAAGTATGTAGGAATGTATGTGTGTATGTGTGAATGTTTGTATGTATATATGTATGTATGTTTGTTGTTTATTTTATTGTATATTTCCACATATTGGATCTGTATAACGATCACTTATGCTTGTCCCAAGGGCTAAGTTTAAATTGAGGGTTCGCAACGCGCCCATGTCAGAGAAGATACCCACAATAAACTCTGCTGGGTATAGCCTTATATGGCCTTATATATGTATTATTGATAAAAATGCAAAAATTATTGTGTCTTACAGCTGAACTGAACGAAACATCGAAAGTTAGCTGACATATACGTTACAAACTAGAACTATACAAAACTACTTGAAACAACTTTAATGGTTCATTACAAAGGGATTCCATGCGGTAGAACACGCGGGCAGGTAAATAGCCGGATTTCGTCGAAATTCTGTATAGAGACTAGCCAAGTGCGCAGGACATGTTGAAGTGCACAAGTGTGTCCTTTATTCGCCTATTACTGTGACCGCAGTTAGACACGACCGGAGAGATACAGGTCTGACGGCTTAACGAGGCACGGGGGCGTAACACCGCCAGATTCCTGAATCCGGACAGTCATTACGAATTGAAAAAATCCAACAACACTTCGGTCCGTCCCGGGACTCCAGCCCAGGGCCTCACATCTGTGGTCGAGCGTGGTTACCACTAGACCACGAGGCAGGTACGTAGATATATGCCTCGCGGTTGCCTTCAATATCTAATCAAATATCGAAAACTGTAGCGAGACTATAATGCTCTTAGATTAATTTAGACTAAAATACTCCAAGACGTATACCTCCATCCGTTGCTCTTAAGCTCTTATTTGGGTTAAGCACTAGGCATGACCAGGTAATGATGACAGATGAATACATCTCGATCTATACTGTGAGAGCTATGAGAGAAATCCGGCGCTGCAATGCAGGCATAATGTGCTCTCCAAGGCACGGTGTAAATCTTGGTTAAACAATTATCTAAACGTTGTCTAACATTTCCAGAAGAATAAAAAACATTTTTATTTTGTTTATAATTTCTTAGATTTCATGAATTTGTTTCTTTTTTTCCGGGCATGGCTTATGATCGCTGGGAGCCCAAGGGAATAGTAACTGTCTTGGGACCCGCAACGAATTTAATCAGAAGAAAAGAGGAGGAGTAGGAAGTCTTTCCAGCTTCCCTCCAATTACCTAAACAGTCAAAAAAAAGAGACGGCAGCCAGTTGAAGCCCGGCTGCTATGCATCATGGAGATATAAATGCCTAACACAATGAGTACACGTTATATTTAATTATCAACTGGAGCCTATTCCGTCACATTATCTGCTGCCAGTAATAATTCATGACAAAATTGTTTGAAAGCACGAAAATTTCCCACCACGAGGTCACTATAGGAAATGACTCGCGTAACATTTCCCATATTATTAAGCATTACACTTCGCTCCTTCTGCCAAAGCCGACACTCCCACAGTATGCGATGTGCGGTTCGTTCATATTTCTCAGCCTCGACCGAGCAGTCACAAGGAGGTAATGCTACTAGTTTGAAACGAAGTAGTTTACTGACAAACTTGCCGCGACCCGTAAGAAACTGTGCAATACTATCTAACCTACTTCTAACCAGTTTTTCGATAATCGCTCCCGTACGCAGTCGGAAAAATTATTAGTGTAAATCTGTAGCGCCGGCCATTCACTGAGTAAGTTGGAGTGGTAACAACACTTGGTCTAAAGAGTTTCGTAATCTTCGGTCTGTACTTAAACTACTACGCACGGTGATCTTGAAAATCAGCGTTAGGTCATAAACTTAACAGAAGCCGAAGACTTACCCTTTTGTGCGATGCTCTGCCGTCTTCCTATGTAACAAATAAATCTTGTTTATTTTTGTACATATTTTTTTGCTGTTCCAATGTTGTGAATATTAACCTTTTTGTTTTACATAATTTTAATTTTATCTTTGGTTTTCCTGTTGTGTTAGCTGTATAGTTGTAGGCTTAGTTCTAATCTTGTGTATTTAATGAGTTAAGTGTTGTATTTAGTGCAGTGTCCACACAAATAAATATTTTTATTATTGTTATTATTCTTATTTGTGGTCTTAAAAATCCTGAGCCCCTGGCTCAGGTCTCCAGCGAGGATTCGTTTTTATATATATAGATAATAGTTTTTTATATATATAGTCATATATAGTCATTATTTATCAAATCAAAGATATATATCAATTTTGAACTAACCATTCTCACATTGCTACCATAAAGAGGAATAATAGGCATGTACATAACAATATGCTCCGACATGCATCTGTATATAACAATGCACATGGCTAGATTAGTATATACTCGTATGTCGTAGTTAGCTTGTATAAATCGCCGTGTTACATTTCATTTCAAGCCATTTTCAAAAATCGTTTTGTTTTGCGGCGGGCCAACGATTAGCCGAATTGTCATTCGAGACGTTCTTCAATATGGCGGCCAATGTTTAGCCTCATTGAATACCGTAATTTCAGACAGCCACAGTGATCTATACAAGTACGAAATTGGGCCAGTTAGAGAAGTGGATTATGACCCACCTTATTTAAATACGGCTAGCTTTATTGGAGGACGTCCAGCAGCGAACACTTTCTGGCGTAATTACACACAGCGGTATTCAATCCGGCTAATCGTTGGTCCGTCATAAAGCAAAACGGCGCTTTTTTGGAAAAAAAATTGCTAGCCGTAATGTAAAACGGCGATTTGGACAATCCGCCTGCGACACATAGATGAGATCTATCCTCATCACTCGGTAATAAGTTAAGTGACAGCATCCTTATTGCCTCCGATACAGTTGCAATCACCCACTTGGGGCAGCACCGATTTATTTATGCACACGCGAAAATATCTAGGTCACCATCTTCACACAAGATCATCATTATCATTATCAGCCGGACGAGTTCGACTGGTGGACGTAGGCCTCCCCCATAGAGCGCCATAGATCATCCAGCGGCTCCCCGCCACCTTAACCAAGTAACCATTCCACCGGGTAGGAGGCCGGCCCACACTCTTTCTTCCGGTGCGGGGCCGTCACTCGAGAACCTTTCTTTCCCTAACGGTTATATCTTCTGCGAGCAAAGTGGCCTGCCCATTATTTCATCCTCTATCAGTCCGATGGTGGTGTTTTTGACACATTGGGTCTAGATAACCCACAAAACCACACGAAGTTGGACACACGTATGGCCCATTGCTGGCGAAGATGTAAGGACAACGTGTCTGTACTCCTGCTTTTCGTTTGTCTCCCTATAATATAAAAAACCACATACCTTCAAGCCAGTTCCCTAAGGGGACAGGCAGAGTGAATGGAGCGCGATATACTTGCCTTGCCTCTTCCACATCCTTGCTCTCTCCATACAAGCACGTCGGTTGTGAAGGTTCTTGACACCTTCGGATAGTTCCCGATCGATTTGATCATAGTATATCAGTCTTGGAATTCCCCGGTACCCACAGCCTTGAACATCATAGCTATCATTTCATTCCTGTATAGCGTTAGCTAGCAGTAAGTTTTCCCGTGGTCATAAATGTAGACCAGCAACGTAGGATAGAATTGCTGCATTGCGGCGGAGCTGGGCCAGTACCATCAGGGAGGTACCTCTCGCGCACATGATAACGCCGTTACGTGATGTATTCGGTGTCACGTTTCGTACAGTCTGTGAATAGCGGGTTGGCCATTGGAGGAGGGGAGGGTGAATGCATGTTAATCATGCATATGTTAATATAAGTTCTGGTCAGGGCTAGTAAACCTTTATTTAATAAGTTGTAGGTAAAGTCGTTTTGAGTCATCGTTGATAAAGTGCAATCACTGTCCCAAAGTGGGTGGGGCTTTCCTGTAGTACTGGGCAAGTAGAAGTGAACTTACTACACCACGTTGATTTTTTTTAATGACATGGGGAAACGCATTAATGTGCCTTCTCTAGCCCTGGGTGGGGTCCAATGATGTGTGGGCTAGCAGCACGTCATCGTGCCGAATACCCACAAAAACCATCGCGAGTGCCACCAGTGCCGCCTTTGGTGAGGTGCACCGGAACAACAAATCATCAAGGCACCTCGACGGATAGTCAGCACCCTAAGGGACCGGCGCCTCCTCCACAGATGTGGAAGGCCATATCTTTCTCTGTCTCAAACAAAGGAAGTCTCATTGTGCCTATTCATAGCCCGGTACACAGACATTAGACTAATGCCAAGTGTATGGAGGATCATAAAAATTGCATTTGGCTCCATTCCTAATTTGTGTAAAACAATCACGGCGATTCTGTTCTATTTATCATCCCAAACCATTTTAATATGGCAAGATATTGCACATGTTTTAGCGGCTAAGTGAGAAAACCCAATGAACAATCATATAAAAATGACAGATTCCAAATTCAAATGTAATATCTTTTATTTTTTTTTGTAACAGTATTTATGGCCAGACTAAGTTTAATATTTAAGAAATTTTACATGTTATTTTATATATATTTTATACTAAAATTTTTATTATAGAAATCCCGCTTAGGTCGTGGATGTTTGTAAATGTAATGTTACTTTTACAAACATCCACGACCTAAGCGGGATTGGAACCCACCACCACGTTACGACCTGAGCCAGCTGGTCCCATAAAAATGTCTTATTGTATATACATGTGCATGCTCTTGATAAATATATCTTGCTTTTCGTGCAGCTTGGTAAAAATGTACATACATTAGCATAAAACACCGTCATATTTTCACTGAGCTTCCTCGTTGATCAAAATAACACAAAGATAAGCAAATACCGAACGATGTGAATTAACGCACATATCGCATGGGTTCTACTTAAGTCCGATGTTACTTTCACACACTGTCATAAAATATATCCAACAGTATAGCTGTCACTTTATGGTAAGTGTGAGCGAGATGTACCCTGTCGTGCCGGCCCAATTTGACTGCATTGCAGCATGACACTACTCTGAAAGGGATAGTAAATGTGTGGAATATTCATGACCTAAAACTTCGAAGTAAGATTTATTGTCTTATTTATTCCCGATGTATGTCAATTCTGATCTCATTAGAAAACAGTTCTTGTCAGTTCTTCAGATAGAGCACGATATCTTTGGCAGATTTGGTCAGAATTCTCTTAAAACCTTTTGCCAAGAAAAACACAGATTGTAATTCCTTCAAAAAGGTTTAAAATATGCTTAATATAATATTCAATGAATAGTATAGTCCTAGCAGAATTCCAGTTACGACGGCCATCTCTGTAGATAGCCAACTGCGCAGTTTATACCTTCGTGCACAAGCGTGTGCGCAGGCACAGGAACACTCCCTATTCCCTCATTCTCCTATTCCGAGGGGATGGCAAACCAAAACGACCCGAGAGATATCAAGCGCAGGGCCGATGGCTTAAAGTGCTCTCCGAGATACGGAGGTGTAACACCACCCTACTTCCACGCTTCGGACTGTTGTTTGAAGTTGGAAAATCACAATTACACTTTGGTCTGAGCTGGGTTTCCCAAGACCTCACATTCGTGGTTGACAGTACTTATCATTAGTCTACGAGGCAGTCAATTGTATAAATATTACTTACCGTGTAAAACACTGTGTCCTGCACGTTGGTTATCTTGAAGACATGTGTTCTCTCAGGCTCTGTCCTGCAATAACAAATCCAATGTGTTCTACTTAATTCTGCTACCACTCTCAAAAGAGTAACTGAAAAATCAAAATGGCGATTCGACGTTACGTGTTGCTGGGCATGTTAGTTTAATAATTTTTCCCGGACTGATGCGAAGACAGAGCCCAATACAGATTCATTGTTAAAATACCATTATTATCATGCAGATGCGTTGTCCTCCTGTCTCACTCCTCTAATGGCCACCGGCCTATGACAAGCCGCACGAACGCGACAGCATAACCATCACACGGGCGAGAGTTACCCCCTCGTGTCTGAGGTAACGCCTGCCAAATTGGTCAATGCAGTATGGCACCACCTCTTACTAAATATGTCTATGGGCGCAGATAGCCGTCAAAGGACTTCAATGGCTTGTTTGTCCCCTATACTAAAACAAAATACTCTCAATCTATACTCTCGTTACACAATCACGCCGCTTGCTACAACACCCAAGCACGCTACTTACTTACCTATAGGCTATAAAACCATATAATTGCACAATAAAACACATAATAATAGTCATAATATTCCACAGGCCACACAAATGCAAGTTCATCGTCGAAATTCAATTGGACAGAACTAAGTAAAAGTCCAAACGATTTGAGTATGTGAACAAATCGAATGGATTCTACTTAATTCCGCTACCAAATGCCAACAGGACGAGCGATGTCGACCATAACTTGTGTTCGTAGTGTAGTCTACGTCACTACTGGACTCACGGCAAATCCTTAAAAATCCTAACCTTTTTACTACTACCGTGCCCATGAATGTCAGCATGATTACTATGCCGATGCGTTGCCCTCCTTGGCTCGTATCTCCAATGGGCCACCGCACGAATCGCAACACCGAAAATGTCACTTTACGTCGTCATGATATAT
>JAFELO010000374.1:242289-262073 GCA_017140195.1 Eumaeus atala | reverse complement strand
ACGGATGCATTTTATAATGCAGATCTTTCCAGAAGTTATATGTCTGCTACCACAAACTGTGTCATGTTTTTACTAAAGCTTCCGATATCACGCGAAGAATAAGTTCGCTGAAGTGGCAATGGGCCAGTCACACAATTAGAAGAACAGACGGCAAGGATTTGTATTGGAGGCCGCGTAGAAGAACTAAGTGCTGGTCGACCGTTCACCAGGTGGGAAAACGATCTTCGTGTAGTAGCCGGTCCGGGATGGATGCGAGTAGCGGGAGATCGGCCATTTGGCGTTCATTGAAAGAGGCCTGCGCCTAGCAGTGGACTGATGATGATGATGATGCTACGGTTTCCCATGGCTAAGTGTAATTCCACGTGCATTAGACAGACCTTTTTTTTCTGACCTGAACTTATGCTGTGGAAGCTATGAATGATTAGACAGACCAAAGTATACGCCTTAATAAAATCGATATTTCGATATTGCTCGCAGAACCGATTACCGTTCGGGATGAAAGGCTCTCCAGTTGCGGCCCGCAACAGAAGAACGAGTGTTGGACGGCCTCCTTGCTAGCCGGTAGACTTACGACTTGGTCAAGGTGGTTGAAAGCCGCTGGATGCAAGTGGCTGGATGCAACAAATCAAATACAATCATAGAATAAAAATCACTACGGGTAGATTGGTCGTTATTGTAGCGTTCAATTTGTAAAGGAGACAGTTGGTTCAAATTACGACTAGTAATCGCGCATACACTAACAAGTGGTGCATGCCATAAATTTATACATCCGTATACCACGAAAATTGAAAACTATTTTAATATACACATAACTTAAGAAAAGAAAAATCTGTTTTTGACATTGTTCGATAAAAATCAGGAGCATATAACGAATTTTTAACTATGAATATTAAAAATATTATATTTATATAATAATAAACATGCGCGTATGATCATAGCCTAGGTGTAGTAATACAGATTTAAACATACAAAGTTCATTTACATAAATAAAATATATTTTAAAACAGTGCACTCTTGCGGGTCGAATATGTTGCGGCGCAAAAAACGATTTGTAAAGACTAAACCTGTACAAAAGGCAGTTAACGTAAAATACAACATAAAACAAACTAATTTAAAATGGTTACCTACTACACAATGTTTAGTATCCCTATGTCCTCTTCTGATTCCATTTAGACCGCCGTGCTCAAACTGTTCTTTCTCCAGTAAACCCTTCCGTTTTTTGTCCAGACATATTGGATTCCTCTGTCGTTCGCTAAAGTTTTTGCATTTTTGAAAAGAATTTTATTGTAAGGGATCAAATGTTCGTTAACAAATATAGTCACTTGAGTACGCGGTATTTCTATACTTCGTGTTGTTATGCTATTTTTCCGTGCTCCACACAGTATACTGCCTTTTATCAGTCTAGAGCAGAATTTTACAACTATTGCTGTAGCGCGACCCTGCATTTTTACTCGCGATGTTATCCTGTTAACTAGAATTATGTCGTTTGTATATATGGTGACATTGGCAGCCGGCATCCGGGATACCTACAATAAATCTTGATACAATAAAATACAGTGGATTCCATTTAAATACGATTTATTTGAAAATTATATAAGTTACACAGCTGTTTTGGTGTTAAATTAAGCGTGGATGAAAGTAGACAAAATTCAGCTTGGACTAGACACAAGCTGGATAAAATCTACTTGCAACCTTACTTAAGTAGGTTCCAATCGGTATAAAATCATTTCAGCATAATTCCTTCTTCTGTTCGTAATTTTTCAATCCAAATTTCTGTAAAATTTCAATCGTAGGTAATACCACCAAGTAAAGTAGACAACACAAGATTTGATACGCCTAAACAAATCCTTCGTGTTCTACTTAATTCGGGAGCATTACTTTGTATACTTACTAGTTGACTATGTTCTTCGCCGGGTTGGGTGAACAACCCATATCACTGAGGGGTATGAAAAATAGATTGTAGCGCACTCTCAGACCTACTGGGTGTGTGTGTATATAAAATTTGGTAAAAAAAGCCGTTTCGGTGGAGTAAGGCCACTTATGTTGTGATACGAGAATATTATTTTATTTGGTAGGAAGACTTACAGTTTACAATACGATACAAGAGACTTAAATTTCTGTAAAAATTCAATCGTAGGTAATACCACCAAGTAAAGTAGACACCAAAAGATTTGATACGCCTAAACAAATCCTTCGTGTTCTACTTAATTCGGGAGCATTACTTTGTATACTGACTAGCTGACTGGGAAGAGAGAAATGCCTTCCTGGTACTGGTCCAACTGTACTGCAATGCAGCACACTATCTCCCACTACAGCCCCTACACTCTTACCAACACAAACACGTACAAAGTTTGAAATCAATTTCACGAATTTGACACCATTAACAAATCTTCAAAACTGAGTGTAGAACTGCACTGATTTCTGATCTCTACACTGCACTAGGTACTTCTGTACTGGTAACTTATGCTTATATTCGTTATCTTATATTTGGCTGGACCTCGTTATGATGTTGTCAGCTTTAGACAAACAAAGTGGGTGTCATTTGTTAATTGTTAACATTTTTGATTATTATATTTGTACCGTCATCAAGGGTGTAAACCTTTCTGTTTGTTAGGGCTGTCGACGGTTACTTTTGACTTTTACTCGATTGTTTCTGAAGGAGGGTAACGATTTTCGTGTAGGTGTGTGTGTAGACTTCTATGGTCCCATGCCAAGACGTTCAGGCAATAGCAGGCAGCATTTTAACGGTTTTTATAAGAAATATACATTAAAGTGTTTAGAAATCTGTTAGAATCATTGCCTATGTGTCTCTTTGTGTATGTCAATGATAATAATAATAATAATAATAATAATAATAATGTCGTCCAAGCCGAATTGCGGCCACGGCGGCTATCTGCTGTAACTACGGCAGACCGCGCAGGATATATTATAGTGCTCAAGTGTGTGTGCAGGAACGAGTGCACTCCCTGTACTCTCATTCATTCATCCTCATTTTTAGAAGAGGTAGTGCCATGCTGCATGGGAGGAGGTAGTGCATATATTGATGTAGTGCATGACACTACATCCATGTATGGAATGGAATTGGGCCGGCAGGACTGAGTAAGTGCCTCTCGCTCACTCGATACCGGCGTAAAGTGACAGCGTCGCTGTCGCGTTTCGTGAGGGATGATAGGAAGGCAACGCAACTGAGTTAACGAGAGGCCTCGATTGTTCGTGTTACTGCTAACTTCTCGCGATGTGGCTTAAACTAATTTTTACCTTATTCAATGTGTAATTATTTTATTTCATAGGAAATATTCAAATAAAAATATAAACAACAGTTTACTAATGTAAGTATAATTGACGATTACAGGATCCCATAATTGCGTTGAGTTTGAAGTTTTTGAAGTCCTTTTGGCGCGTTAGGGGAAAATGATGGGAGTAATTTTCTTAGGAAGTCACGGAGAGCCGCCAGTCTGAAATTAGATATAGTTGCTAGTGAAATTAGATATAGTTGCTAGAATGCTAGTCATTACAATAAAACTACTTTTACGGATTTTATCGCGGGTCATTAAATTATTTATGCAGCCCGACGTTTCAGAAGCTTTACAACAACCATGGTCACGAGTGGACGAGTCCACCCGTGACCATAATAAACCGCGATAAAATCCGTAAAAGCTGTTTTATTGTAATGATCAATATAATTATATCGTAATATGATTGAACCTTAACCGTTATTTAACACTGCTAAGCTTAGGTAGAATCCGGCGGTAAAATATTATCGTCGCATTCAATTTTAACTTGGTTTTGTAATCAATAAAGCTAAGATGGTATCGGAGATAAGTCATGTTGACGTTCATTGTAAAATGTCTGTCTAGTCTATTGTTGAATGTTATACAAATCACTGTTAAAAAAAATGACTAATATTCAAAAATAAAGATTGACAGCCCTACAGTACAAAAAGCTTATGATTACTAATGTGTTTGTTCTTGATAGAGCACACTGATAGTCTCAAGTACATTGGAAACAATAATTAGATAGTAAACAAGGAGAAAAAATAGTTTTAAAATCTTAAGTTAAGGGGAGCAAATGAGCAGTCGGAGCCTTTTGACGATTACCGTAGCCCGTATATGTCCGCACAACTGCTTTTATAGTATAGGGGAGCAAACGAGCAATCGGAGCCTTTCAAAAGTGGAATGCCCTCCTTTTCAAAACCCCCCCAATGGGCCACCGGCTACTCACAAACCGCACGAAACGCGACACCGTGGGTGTCACTTTACGGCGGTATCAAGTGAACTGTTACACAGACTTCCTAACGGGCTGGCAGAAAGTAATCATATCGCTTTTGCAGGGGCATCATGTAAGCGTGGGTTCCTCCTCGATCGATCTCTCTCGCAATGGCACTATCTCTCCTCTTTACCGTTGTGTCACGGACTACCAAACTCCAGTTGAACTAGCGTTTTCAACCACGAAAATCTTACAAAATTTTCAACAACTGTCATCACTCTCCTGGGCACACAATTTTCCGAATTTCATTTAATATCGTAAGTAGAGCTTGTGGGCTGTGGAAGTACACAACATCTTAGCTTCGTCCACTAGTCTCGGCTGTGCATTGGTCAGTCGCCCGCCGTGGGTCTGGCCTTGGTCACCCACACCCACACCGTGTGGGGGCGAAGTGAACCCGGACAACTTGGGCGAAGCGGCTCCGCTTTAAATACGTGGGGTATAACATCTAAAGAGCAAAAGGGAGGAGGTGCTTTTGAGCACGGGTCAAGGGAGGAGGACGGGAATCTCATCTGCACTATCCCGGAGTTGGAGTCCTGTGGTGCGGGGGAATCCCTCTGTGGTGAGTTGACGTCGAGGTGCCCTCATGATTTATAGTTCCGGGGCACCTCACCAAAGGCTTCTTTCAGGGAGAGGTAGTGCCATGATGCATAGGAGTATGTGGCGTCATGAATAGTGCATGACACCACATACTCCTATGCAGCGACCGGGGTCGGCACGACCGGGGAGTTACCTCTCGCACACTTAATACCCCTTAAAGTGACATCTTCAGTGTCACCTTTCGTGCGGTTTGTGAGTGGCCGGTGGGCCATTGGGGGCGAAAGAGGGCGAAGCATCGGCATAGTAACTGTGTGGATGTTCATGGAACATTGTTACTATGCCGTCGGTAGTAGTGATATATATGTATATATATATATATGTATATATTATTTCTATTTCTATTTCCCGTGTCACTTGTGGCGCAATTGGCTAGCGCGTTCGGCTGTTAACCGAAAGGTCGGTGGTTCGAGCCCACCCGGGGGCGGTACTTTTTCATAAATAATCACAACAATCAATACCTATCATGATGATTATTGAACCTTTAGTTATTGCGGCAACACTGTGTTTTTTTATATAATGTGGGGGGAGCCTTTGTAACTGCACTGAAGATGTCATTTTACGGCGGTATTATGTAAGCGAGAGGTACCTCCCCGGTCGTGCCGGCCCAATTCCGTTGCACAGGAGGATGTAGTGTCATGCACCAATGCGTGGCGCTACCTCCTCCTATAATTTTACGACTTACATGACACATCGACTACCGACTACATACATAGGGTTCAAACTAGAAACAGGGAACCATTAGGATTCCTGTTTTGTTTGTCTGTCTGTCTATCCGACTATCCTTCTGTATGTCTCTCCTGACCTTTTTCTAAGAGAGGCTGCGCGTTTCTTTTTACATAAAGTATATTGCGTGTGTAAGCTCATTTGTATATGATCTAGAATATCGATGCAAATATAATTGAATAATGACGTAACATAATAATATCTGTGGACTTATTACACAACGTTAGCCTAGCCCTGTGCTAAATACCGTACGGACTTGTGTTTTTATAATATAAGTGTGTGCACTGCATGTGCACATAATACATATATAAACATCCATGACTGAATTGGAACCCGCGATCTCTGACGTATACCGTGGACTAACCGCCACGTTACCAACTGAGCCATCTGGTCGTCTAATAAACAAGGCTGAAGCGTTTTTGTTTGTTTGATCGGGCAAACATTTAGTACTATAAGCCGGACGAAAAATATTTTGTGTATGATGGCTACATTCATGGGGAAGGTTATGGAATGGCTAAATACCATGATGCTGCCACTAATCGACCTGAGTTACACGAGTGAAACCACAGGGCGCTGCTAGTGATGTAATAATATTGAAGTAGGTAATAAGATCACCTCACTATCGCTAATTCTATTCCCCGTATCAATAGTCTCCGTAATAAAGTATAGGTGACAATACAAAATGATATAGAAAGCTGAAGAGTTTTGTTTGTTTGTTCATGTGAATTATGTCTTTTATCATCGGCTATGTGAACATGTGGACCTACATATCGAAGTAGGAATTTGAAAAAATATTTTAATTTATAATAGCCACTATTCATAAAGACGGTTATATACACTAACAATAATTGTTCGTTTGAACGCGTTAATCTCAACGAAGTCTAGACGGAATTAAAATATACATTTTGTGTTGAATAGTCCATTTAATGGGGTAGGTTATAAGCTGTATGCCGTGACGCCACCACCAGTAGGAGCGGAGTCACGTGGGCTGGAGCTAGTGATCTCGTTGACGTATTTTTACCTCGGTCAGGGATAGACAAACGGGAGTCGGTCTTAAGTCGAAGGTTTTGTGGTTTTGTTCAATGAATATGTACTCCGTCCGCCAACTGCTGAGCTGAGCTTCTTCTATAGTTAATGGCGGAAAGTGAAGAGTAAGAACGGTTCGGCTAGCGACGCCCTGTTGTGTTGTTGACCTGCTTTGTTGCTCCCGCTCCAATGGACCGTCTATATTCTCACATGTTAATGCAGCGGAGAATGTAGCAGACTCCTTAATCATCCTATCCGTTCCTGGATAGAAACGTGACAAGGTTAGTTTTGACACTCGCTTGCGGTGGCTGAACAAGCTATGGAACATCAAACGACGCGATCCACACCGAAAAATCCATTCATTCCATTTCGTCGCAAAACCGGCCATTTGCGAGTCTAACACCGAATCGTCCGTAGCGACATGTTCAGTCTTACAACTTATAAAAGTTGACAAACTTATATTTGCTTATATAAATTACTAATATAAGTTTGTAATTGTTTTCCCATTTTCAGTGATATAATTGTAGTCTAAGTATACTTATATTAGTTGGCACTTAATTCTAAGTATACTTATATTAGTTGGCACTTAATTCTAAGTATACTTATATTAGTTGGCACTTATTTCTAGTCGAGCTTCATAATAAGTCCACGTGCCCATAGTTCCCATCTTTCGTCAAAGTATGCGCATAAAAAGTTGCAGTATCTTATTATTTATTATTTTTTAATTATCGTAATCAAAAGATTACGATAACTTGTTGTAGATAAATAAAAGTGATTACGATTTTCTTCAGCGCTGCAGAATGAATGGAAATGTATTTCAGTTTGATCCTGCCACACAAATGCTTTAAAAATACATGAGTCTCGCGACTGATAATATGATTTTCTAAAATGTTTCCGCTTTTATGTTTGAGGTACGGAACCCTAAATGCAATAAAAGCCCGGTTATTTAAGCCGAATAGGACCACTGTCTCATTAAGATAATCCGGTTTAAATATAAACTAATTATTATATTAATTGTTTATGAAAAAGTACCGCCCCCGGGTGGGCTCGAACCACCAACCTTTCGGTTAACAGCCGAACGCGCTAACCAATTGCGCCACGGAGGCTATTGACACAGGATATGGAATTATATATAGGGATGTACCGACACATTATTGGCTAGTCAAACTCACACACCGCTTACGGAAACGAGCCCGGGTTGGAATCCGTAAGACGTGAGCTTAGAAAAATTTAGATATAATAAAACGCGATCTTAGAGAGCTCTAAAAATAAAAATCAAACTATGATCACGGCTTCTAGCTGATTTGAAGCGCAAATCGACGCCACCCGTCAGAGGGTGGGGGAGGAGGCCGGCCTCCTCTGACAAGCCAAACCGAAAGACGAGCTCAACTATCCTTATACACGTCCCGTAACATTAAACGGCATCGTGCGCGCGCCGTCCCACTACCGTGGGAAGGGGGACCGCTTCCCTAGGTCCCTTCAAAAAAAAAAATTGCATAGTATCATTAACATTCCACAAACAAGACATAATTTATTCGTTCGTTCGTTTATACGTCGTACTATGATGGACAAAACTCAACGTCATGTTTACAATGATCAAGCTGGTCTTTGTTATATCGGAGAATCTTAGGTTCTAGGTATATGTGGTTCACTGGTTCATTTCATTCATTCATTCACTGATTTAAAAGCAAACTTCGATCACTTGTGACGTTATTGATGAAAACAATTACTAATTTTTAATACTAAGATAAGGGAACCAAAAAGATAGTATAGTAGACAAACCACATGTTAGACACACCAATGCAGTTGGTATGGGCTAAATGGTAAACATTTTTTCTTTGTTTCATCGTCATCATCATTATCGGCCCACAGCTGGACATAGGCCTCTCTCAGTGAACGCCAAGACGACCGATCTCCTGCTACTCGCATCCATCCCGGACCGGCTACTGCACGGAGATTGTCTTCACCCCTTGTGAACGGTCGACCAACACTTCGTTTTCCACAACTTACTGGCCCAACTGCCCTCTATTCTTCTGAGTGTGTGACCAGCTTATTGCCACTTCAGCGAGCTTATACGTCGCGTGATATCGGATACTTTCTCTGCCATATGACTTCGTTACAAATTCTGCTGGACAGAGAAACACCCAACATAAAACAAAACACCCATTTTCTTGTTTACTGTGATGTTATTGTTTTCAGTTTATTGGAGATTATTGTTATAATTTAACGAAAACTAACACATCAGTGATTAATATTTTTTTTTGTATATTGAATGTTTTAATATATTGAATGTTTTTAAATATTAGACGTATTTTAATAGAATCGTTATATTCATTATCATCGGATAATATTATGCCTCTTTCAATGTACGACAGGACAACCCATTATTGATGCCATCCTTATTATACTATCTACATGCAAATTCACGAAACTACAAGTCCGATTTTAATTTGATTGTTAGTGGTAAAGTTTACAGGCAGGTGTCGCGGGGTGCTGCTTGGTGTATTCAATAACGATTTGATTACAAAATTGACGATTGGCAAAAAGATTGTGTTAGGAATTATCATTTTATACATTTTTGAAGATTCAAGCATTATACAGTACCACCAACTTATCTGTCCTGTACACAGCATCTGAACTTTTGGTATAAAAAGCTAACTACAGCTGCCATTAGTAGCTACAGCTAATTATAGACGTACGTACTAGCGACACTGCCAAGTGTTCAGATAAGTTGGTGCCACTGTGCCTATTTTGTAAATGTTTTGCTTTAATCTGACGTATGTAATGTCTTTCGATGTTTTTTGCCATATAGGTAATAATTATCCTAGCTAATTTTCATAACCTCTTGCTCTCTTTCTCTCTTGCTGAATATCTCTTGTTCTTTGCTATTAAGTGCCAGTGTGGCCCAATATACAGTTTGAGCCCATTCTCAGTCCGTTACTTACTTTACAGACATTGGTTACTGTCTCGTTATGTTATTTTTTTCAAATGAATAAACGAATTGTTTCTCTTCTTGTCATAAAATCGGGACGGGACGGGAACCCGGTCCACTCCATAAAGACACGGCATCGTGGGGACTGTCATAGCGAAGCCGGACAGTCCGCGAGGAGGTGAAGTCTGACCTTTTCGCCGAGGCCAGCCTGTCGCTGGAGGGGTCCTGTTGCCTGCAGATCCAATAATAACGGCTGAAGGCTCCCGTAGGGGTTTAATTGGTATTGTTACCCAATGGCCGAGTACAACATAGGTCTGGGGGTCTACCCGGGCTCCCAGGTATCATGCGTAAATGCATTCCCCTTCGTCATCAAAAAAGTACGCCCCTATTACTCATTTAATTCTACATGTCAATAGCCTCCGTGGCGCAATTGGCTAGCGCGTTCGGCTGTTAACCGAAAGGTTGGTGGTTCGAGCCCACCCGGGGGCGGTACTTTTTAAAATAACAATATTAAATTGACATAATATATTATTACTATAGGTTATGGCTAATTATGATAAACTAACAAGACTTACGCTAATTTTATTTGGGTATCAGCGCGCTTTCGGCTATCAACCGAAAAACCAAGAAGAACATTACATAATATTATACGATATTAAATCTCTGTTGATTTTATAGCCCATCATGAAATTAAATTTCTATTAATGCTTCCGCTATGCCATCACCAATTCATCGCAATTCTACAAAAGAAACAGCTAACATCATCGCTTATTCTATTTTACTTATAGGTCTTCGTCATTTAAGAAGGTAATTTTCCCTATGAATTTAGATAAACTTTTAATTTATCAAGAAAAAATTGTCTTTATTAAAACCATCTTGATATAATATCCGGTTAAGTAAAGGTGACGAAAGGATTTGTATAATTTAACACTAAGATCGCATATGTTGTAATCAAAATAAAATTTCCCTCAAAATATATACACTTATTTATTTATTAAAAAAATATATATTCCTCGAAATGAATACTGAACGGAATCTACTATTCAGTTATATGACAAGTGAATTGTAAGATTATTGTAAATGCTTTGATATGCGAAACTTAGTAAATCATGAAAAATATACTAGGGTGGATCTAAAAGTTCGTGGCCTAACCTACATGGAGCTATGACATCTTTTTAAATCTACCGTCATTTGTTAGTATGTGTCATATTGACTTATTGTGCGCAGTTTCATTCCGATACTGCACAATATAAATTTTCTGTTATTATTTTTTTATTAATTTTAAATTTGAATTATTTTGAAGCAATCTGACGCAATTTTCAATAATGGAGAAAATTGAACACCGTGCAGTCATTAAGTACCTCAGTGAAAAGGCCTATCACCAAAAGACATCCATCAAGATATGGTGAGCACTTTGGGGGAGTCTGCTCCATCGTACTGACCGACGTTTGACCATTGGTAAGATAGCTGAGATAACAAACATTAGTTATGGCCGCGTGCAACACATAATAACGGAAGAGTTGGGGTTCCATAAGGTTTCTGCTCGCTGGGTCCCGAGGAGCTGAAAGCATTCAGCTGAACAAAAACGAGTTCGATACACAATTTAGCGAGACTGTTTGGAACTTTTGAGACTGATCCCGAGGACTTTTTGTCTAGATTTGTTACCATGGATAAAAGCTGGGTTCACCACCATACTCCTGAATCAAAGCATCAATCCTAACAGTGGAAAAGATCAGACTCTCCTTCACCGAAAAAGGCTAAGGTCGTTTTGTCGACTAACAAAGTCATGGCTTCTGTTTTTTGGGATGCGAAGGGCATTATTTTTGTAGATTATTTACCGAAATGTCAAACTATAAATTCTTGTTATTATTGTAACCTTTTACGAAGACTCCGGGAAGAAGTAAAACAAAAAAGGCCGGGAATGTTGCGTAAGAAAATTATGTTTCATCAAGACAATGCACGTGTTCACACTTCGGTTGAAACAATGTCTGTAATCCATGATTGTGGCTACGAATTGCTGCCCCACCCACCTTATTCGCCGGATTTAGCCCCCTCGGATTATCATTTATTTCCAAATTTAAAAAAACATTTGGGTGGCTCGAAATTTTCGACCAAAGATGAGGTGATAGTCGCAGTAAACGATTATTTCGCCGACCTTTCGGAATCTTTTTTTTTCGAGGGGATAAACAAGTTGCAGGTCAGGTGGAAGAACTATGTTGAAGTAGATGGAGACTATGTCGAAAAATAAAAATTAATTTAGATCCACTTTTCTTTCATTTTCTTGGTCGGGCTTAGAACTTTTAGATCCACCTTCGTATTTAGTACGTTGATAGCAAGAAGTGCCGCCCCCGGGTGGGCTCGAACCACCAACCTTTCGGTTTACAGCCGAACGCGCTAGCCAACTGCGCCACGGAGGCTATTGGAAATAGATATATAAATAACGTTAGTGATGTGCTGTACTTATTATTAATTAGCTTCGATAACGTATTAATTAAAGAAATGCTTACAATTTTATGAAATACTGAATTTTAACATCGATTTCATTACAGCTTTGGGAGTAACCATTAAGCTTTAAGCATTTCTTAAATCTTGCCTTAGTCTTACTTAATACGTTCCATTTCCCGGGTCAGTAGCCTCCGTGGCGCAATTGGCCAGCGCGTTCGGCTGTTAACCGAAAGGTTGGTGTTTCGAGCCCACTCGGGGGCGGTGTTTTTTAAGAAAATATATCAACACACCAAGAACCAAACAGTTTTCATTCAGTTTTATGAGAACATAACTTTTAGAGTAATATATTATAAATTTTGGTCATACCTTACCTAAATAACGGGTATATTTTAACAATGTTTGTATGCGTTAAGTGTGAAATAATAATTTCGTTCATAAATTAAGGTTTTTAAAAATTATATTTATTAAAGTTTGCAAACCCGACCGGTATAGAACGATCTCTATTTTCTTGCCAGTAATAAAATATACAGCCTATGTTACTCAGGGGCAATATAGCTCATTGAAATAATGACAGATTCTTAGTAATCGGTTAGTAATTTTTGAATTTATTTGGTACGAACACACAGAAATACAAATATTTTCTCTGTAAAGAGAATGAGCAGTTACTGATCATGATTGGCTGCTAGTACATATGGGTATCATAGCAATCAATAGCATTCATCAGCAGACCGATCTTTATCTTCAGTCGAAGGATAATGGATGACAAAACTTAGTCTCTCTTATTCCAAAGTATGTATAAGAAAAACAAAATTTATTTTTCTTGATTTATATAATCCAAGCCATTAAGTATTTACACATGGACGTGTAAGTACTATTGTCACTAATGATACTTATTATATCGAAGCTAATAAAGAAGGCACATCGCTATTGCTGATTCTATTTCCCATGTCAATAGCCTCCGTGGCGCAATTGGCTAGCGCGTTCGGCTGTTAACCGAAAGGTTGGTGGTTCGAGCCCACCCGGGGGCGGAATTTTTTATTTTTAGCAATTATACCTGTAATTGCTAAAAATAAAAATCATTCTTGTATTGTAAGGAAAATTGACAACACTATAGGACGAGTAAGCGACGAAAATTGACTAGCGTAATATTTTTTTTAATTGATGGTCTCGTTATCTCCAAGTCAGGAAGTGATGGAGAAATCCCAGAGAAATCAAGGACAGACCATAATTCCATTGAAACACTAGATCTAAACCCAATTCTGTGTTGGTCCTAGTCTCCTCACAGCTCTTGCCATAAAAAATTAAGGCAGTATCATCAGCATAGGTAAAATACGACAGTTTTTCATGCTTAAATCAGAAAGCTCATTGATACAAATTAGAAAGAGACTAGGACCAAGTACATTTCCCTGAGGAACAGCGTACGTAATCCCTCTATTAGAACTGGAATATTCACCCACTTTAACTCTTCGTATGAGATTTGTCAAAAAGTCTTTAAATAATTTAAGAGTGTTACAACGGATATCAATACGTCCAAGTTGATGAATTAATATTGGGACAGTGAGAGTATCGAATGCTTTGGCAACATCCAGAAATACACTAATACAGCGATTTTTCTATCTAAGTGGGATGCCACAAATTACGACATCAACAAGCTTATTAACTGCTCAACTAGTTCCTTTAGATACCATGATATTGTGAAAATCATAATCATTGATGGCTGATAAAATTCTGTTCCAATTAAGCTTAGGAATTGTAGATATTTTATTTTGTTTTTGGTTGCGTAAGATGTAAATGTCAACGAGACCTGGTCCATGGTCAGTGATACATGAGGTAATCACTATATATCATGGCGTGGAATCTTTTATCATGGCGTGGTCAAGACAACTGCTTCCCCTCGTGTGATATTCATGGCCGGCTAGAATGCTATATGTGACTAAAAGATTCAAATAATCATTAGCTCTGGGATCTCCTGTATTGTTTTTTACGCCAGTATTGATAGCACTCTTGATTGCTATGTCGTGGAAATGGCATAATAAATTAAGTATTATTTATAGTGAATCCAAGAATTTGTCAATATTTTTATTTGAGGGAGACGTATATATACCGAGAACGATGGCGTGAGTATCAATCTTAACCGCAAGGCAAGTAGCTTCAGTTAATGCAACTTCTTCCACTACACAAGATAGACTCTGCTTAGTATAAACAACTACAGTTGTTTAATTAGTAGTTTTACTATTCCATGTTTCGGTGAGTATATAGATATCGCAATCAAATTTTAATCTATTTGGAGATAATTTAAATTCCACCATATTTCTATGAATGCTCCTAACACTTTGAGATAAGATTGTTAAATTATTAGTTGACTCTTTTAATAGTTGCTTACAAAATTCGGGTGAACTTAAAATGGCGTTAATAAAGTTAAAATTATCGAATTTTATCTATACTTAAAGCAGACCTGTACCAATATGACCTAATATTTTGTGATTGTGTATCTTTTTGTAATTGTGAGAGTGTGTAAATAGGTAAGTGTTTGTGTGAGTATGGTTTTGTGTCTGATCGTCTGGGAACGTATACAATTGAGAAAGTTATTATTGCTTAGGTTTTTGATAATACAAATAAAGTTTCAAATAAATGAAATTGAATTCTTAATATATGACTCTTTATAGATGAGGTAGCAAACGATACTAGTCACTTGTTGTTGTTTAGATCTGCTAGTTGTGTTTCATTCCTAATTTCCATGTATTGCGAATCCTCGAAATCGACTTCCTAAGATATACTTTTCCTTTTTTCGTCCAACAAAACTTGTAGCCTACAGTCTAAGCCGTGTCGCGAGCCAAATAGAATGATTTTTTTGCCTTTGTTGTGAGAGCCTCGGAAATAAAAACTGGCTTCGAAATATTGTATAAGCCAATAATGGTAGAGTTGTGTCTGTGGTTGGAGTTTCGTCTATTATAGTATTAAGCACTTTTTACAACTTCAGTCTTAGTCTATCTTCTGGTGAACTCGGTAACAATAGTATTCCTATCGGTTTTACTCTTGTCTATAAAAACGTCATTAATGTCTTTTTGATCAACAGTTACATCAAAGGTCTTATAAGTACTTATTACAATATTAGATAGCTGATTTTTAACTATCCTAGAGTAGTTTAGAGGCACATTTCTTATTTCTATCATTGAAGACTTTGATAAGAGTTTCTTTATTCTCGGACTCCAGTTTTGTGACCTTTTTTTGTGATTCAGAAAATTGGGCGTAAAAGAATCCCGAAAACTTCTCTATTTCCGTATTTGTCACGCAGGTTTTGAATTTTAATATCTACGACATCTGATGTCAATTTTGATAACATCTCCGTTTGACTATCTTTCCAATGCATAGATTTAAATTCGTCGGTAGTTTTCTGATTTTCCGACGATTGGCGTCATCTCTTAGTGCGCTGGGCAACAAAAACCTGTGACGGTGAATTCGTATCTATGTTGTGGCTCTCAGTATTCGATGAAGTGAACTGAGTGTTACTTCTGGGTGGTGATCTTATAACTTTTGGAATTATTGGAAAAATTTCCTAAGTTCATAGTCTTTGGTACAGTTCGCTACTGGCCAGTGATGTCTGACCCGTATAATTATTGTACGTGTGGTTCTTCAAGAGTTACAATTACACTGGATAATTTAGCGAATGGAATAATAATTATTTTAAAGTTTATTGTACAATTCTAGAACAGCTGTGTACACGTCCAAACTCCTTCGCATTTCGTATGAGCTTTTTATATTTTCAATTGCATTATATTTGTGTGCTAAACTAACATACTGTTAAAGTAATAAATTTTATTAGCAGTTCTATCATTTTTTTTTCGAAAGGGTTAAAAATATATAAACACTATCGGGATACGCCCATAAATATAAACATCCTCAATTGTTATGCAGATGTCCTCCTTTCCTCTTGATCTCCAATGGGCGACGTATCCACACGAACTCCGAAATGTTACAGCCGTCAGTTGGCGGCGGTAACATGTGAGCGAGAGGTACCTCCACGGTTGTGGCGGCTCCATTCTTCCAAAAACAAGGGAGAAAATAAACATAAACCATTAATAATTTGTATTCATTTATTTAATTGTATATTCATTTATCTAATTTTATATTCATTTATTTAATTTTATATTCATTTACCTACCACGTTCTCTGCGGCAGCACGAAAATTATACTTACTGTTGATACATAGATTATAAATTATACGCAGGCCATACCTGCGGTGCCACCAGCATTTTCTTGTACTGAATTAAAACGTCTGCTGGAAGAAAGAAGAAAAAAGAGTGGATGACCATTCAGTCTCCCACTCTTTTTTTGTACTTAACAATAGTTTATGCCCTTGATGATATACAACCGTAATCTCCTGACTATCTACGTAATGAAGTAAAAGTAATAGACATTTTTCATAATAAAAAATACATCCCACATTCACACGTATGGAGAGTTACGTTTAACACTTTTACTTTCATAAATCACATCCCTTTATGATGGCTCATTAAGTACACCTGCCTTCCAAATTTTAAAAATATCGCACCATAACCACCGAGTGAAACGTCTCTTTGACATACGGAAGGACAGACGGACATGACGACGACATAGGGCGGCAGTGGCAGGTTGGCAAACAAAAATATGGGTTTGTAAATTTAACGTACCCCCAAAAGCGAAGTGAAAGGAACGGCATGTGAAAATCTTCTTCAAAAGTGCATGTAATCTTCTCGTCTTGTTTTGAGGATGTCCATCATTACCGTTCCTTCCAATGTTGATGAGAACGCTCATCGGCGCTCATTCTTGTAATGATGATAAATAGTTGAGCGAGTTCATTTTGCGATCGTCAAAACGAGCAAATCTTGACACTGCCCGCTAGTGACGGTCACAAACCAACATCGCTAACTCATGGTCTTCTAGAAGGTTCTTTGTCATCTGCTAAGTGGTACATTTTCTAAAAAGTTCATTGTTTCTCTGAAAATTCTTCGCCATGATCTTCCAAAGGGTTCTTTTTGGTGCTCTTCCAAAAGTTTCACTGACGCGAGAAAGAAAATAGTATGCGACATTCCGCTGTTCATACAACAAAGCTGAAAACATGAATGCTGAAACAAAATGTACTTTTATGTTCTGTTCTAGTTTTTAATCAGTGTTTTGTGTGTTATGTACATTATTTGTATATGGGGCAAATATATAAAACATCAGTTAATAAAAAGATTTATAAGAATAATATCTAATTCTATTCTATACTATGTCACAGCTAATTGATACGACATCTGATACAACCAGAATTTGTTGCATTACATATAAATCCTATGCAACGGAATTGGGCCGGCACGACCGGGGAGGTACCTCTCGCTCACTTGATACCGCCGTAAAGTGACATCTACGGTGTCGCGTTTAGTGCGGTGTGTAAATAGCCGATTGGAGGGAAGGTGAAAAGGAGGGCAACGCATCGGCATAATTATGCTGATGTTCATGGTCATCGGTAGTTGTGGAAAGGCTCCGATTGCTCGTTTGTTCGCCTGTACTATAAAAAAATCGCTCAGAGAATGACGACATATCCGCATTTAAGTAACTTCTAACTGTTTTACCTTCCTCAGGCAGTTCCAGAAAAATCATCTCTTAATTCAATTTATAAATGAGGAAGATGATTTTTTATGCAATAAGATTTTATGTAAGAGATAGCATCAATTTGCATTGCAATCGAATTGGACCAGCATGGCCTAGGAGATACCTCGAACACATTTGAGGGATCAAATGTGTTTCGTGTGGTTTGTGAATATCCAGATGCCCATAGAAGGGCAATAAGTTTGCAAAACAATTAAGCAGATGTCTATTGTCACTCTACTGCGGAATCATGTGAGCGAAAATTACCTCCCCGGTCGTGCCGGCCCAATTCCGCTAGAATGTAGCAGGACCTCTCCTAAATCTTGTAAATAAGGCTTGCTCGTCAAAATACCCCTTTATGCGTATAAAAGAGTAGCTAGCACTGTTGTCACTGGTGTATCTGGGTACTGGCTCCTTGTTAGATCTGCACTCTTCTCGTGGGGTACTGCTTGATGTCACTGGGAACTGTTAGTGCATTTTTAACTCTTGCGTATAGTGTGGGACTGGTCAGGTATCAATCATCGGTCTTCCGATCCTCATTCATGACGCTGATGACATTCCAGTACTGGAATGAAAATTTATTCAAAATTATGAAGTTTTGTATGTCTGTGATTCTTTCAAGTAGAACTACAGAACTACTGCAACCAATACTACTTCGGTCGTCTTGGCGTTCATCGAGAGAGGCCTGTGTCCAGCAGTGGACCGATAGGGGCTGATAATGATGATGATGAAACTACAGAATGGGTTTGACTCGGTCAAGATAATAATAGTTACTTAAGCTTAATTTTAAATAACTATCGGGATTACAATAAGACTACTTTGACGGCCTTTATCGCGGTTTATTTAATTATTTAACTAGCCCGACGTTTCAGAAGCTTTACAGCAACCATGATCCGCCCGTGACCACGTAGTTTTATCGTAATGAGTAACATTGGCATAAACTTAAAACATCAACTATCGGGATGCTTCCTACCCATCTGCGGGAAAGGTGGTATGTCCCCACACCGACCACAATCTCATGCAGCCAAAAAAAGGATCTGGCTGATATCTGGCGAAGACATGAAATAGTATAAAAATATTTTTATCCTGAAGTAAAAAAGAAGCAATGATTAGACAGATTTAAAAAAATATGTTTATGTTATTCAAAATTTTACTATCACCGAACAATCCCAAATATATTTAAAAACAATTAAAAAAAAAACAACATTTGTAAATATGTTTGCTTTACCCTAGTTATAATTAAGAATCAACAATACTAATTACAAATAAATTACCTACTGGATTCGTAAACAGCATTAAGGGAACCATTAAATACAAAAAAAAAAAACATTGTATTGTTTTTGAATGGAGATATTGTGACGGTAGGGATGTTTAGATGAGGAATAATCTAGTAGGACTAGAATTTATTTTTCCTAATGTTATAAAGAGGAACTTGGATTTGGTTATTTGTTTGTCCGTTTGAATCGAATTAAAAATCATTTTACTGTTAGAACCCTACGCGCTTAGTGATCGACATAGGCTATATAACATCTTATAAAGTGGAAAATACGATAACGTAACCAGAACTAAAGGCGTGAAAATATTCTTTTTTCTTTCTTTATTCGTAGGGACCTAATACTGGTTGGCGGCGCTAGTCCAGCCTCTACAGTTCGACTGACTACGAAGACTTTTTTGTCTTCAGGTTTAGGTAGACGATAGGGGGACAGACCAACTCTTTTCCCGCAGATGGGAAGAGATGGACCGGGTTGAGTGAAAATAATATGAAATTAAATCTGTACATAGGCCTTAGGAAGAGATAGTACCATACTGCATAGGAGGAGGTAGTGCCATGCATGTTGCATGACACTACATTCTCCTATGCAACGGAATTGGGCCGGCACGAACGGGGAGGTACCTCTCGCTCACATAATACCGCCGTAGTGACATCTTCAGTGTCGCGTTTCGCACGGTTTGTGAGTGGCCGGTGCCCTGCGGGGGGAGGAGGGCAACGCATCGGTAATTGTGTGGATGTTCATGGGCGTCGGTAGTCGTAAACTTGCTCGTTTTCCACCCTAATCTATAAAAAACAATAGCATAAGGGGGAAAACGAGAAATCGGAACCTCTTAATGACTACCGATGCCCATGGCCATTGGCATGATTGTTACGCAGATGCGTTGCCCTCCTATCACCCCCCCCCCCCCCCCC
>JAFELO010000374.1:215833-236764 GCA_017140195.1 Eumaeus atala | reverse complement strand
CATTGGATTCATGGTTGGAGACATAAAAATACTTGATTTTTTTTTATTATTGTCCTAAGGAGCTGGTTCACCTGATATGTGCTGATTATCTGCCTACTCAAGTATCTGTCTCTGCGACGTAATTCGAGTACAAATGAGGAATATCACTAATTTGGTAGTTAGCCCCTGACCGGCTCGCTTACTCTTGACACTAGACTCTATTTGAAATTAAGAATTGGCGTCGAGAAACTTGAACGCGCCACTAGCGCATGATTTGACTCGATTGCAGTGGACTGTTCCGTAACTAATTGAAATTGTGATTTCTCGATCATATTCGTTTTTTGTACTCTTGATCATAGTTTAACGTTGACGTATCGGCTTGGAAAGCGAGATTCGGATCGCATGTAAAAAATTTTACTAATCTAACTTAGTAGTGTTCGAACGCGTGACTCTGTGTTTTTTAATAAAATAATGGCTCGACTGGCACTTTTTTTCGTTGTATAAGATAATTGCAAGAGGATATACCTCAGTTACAGGCGGAATTTAAAGAGAAAACGTGCCGTTATGCCAATAATGCGCACCCCATGAGTGCTGGCCGCAAATTTATCTCAAACTCATTTTTTATCAGCCCAATACTACAATTTTATACAATAATAAGTTTTTTGGCCTTTGCACCCGAGAGCGACCGGGTTGGACTGAAACACAACCGACAATAAACACGGAAATCTTGAGGGATTTCCATGTTTACACTATAGCACGCCGATATAATTGAACAGGGACCACGTGTCTGCCACGCCAGCTTTCGAGGGAACTTAAGAGGGCTGCCATACAAATGAAACTATGAGAAAAAATTATAAAAAACCACTAATGGTTTTTTTTTATAACTTTTTCTCATAGTTTCATTTTAAATTGCGCATCGTGCCTCCGTGTACGGTTACTTTCTTTATTTCTTCCATCAAATTACTAAATTTCTTCATAACAGGCTCCTAGCTTATCCGATGAGCTGGACCCGTCCACCTGGTGAGGAAACTAGGGACTAATTTAATTTTGTTATTCACCAACAGATTGTGCTAGTATATAAGTTACATCGCGCTATCAAGTTGACATCTCTAATTAACATTGGGATTGCAACATTCTCGTTACGATACTAATTCAATATATTTATTATTAATTTTCCCGACATGTCATGCATGTAAGTAATGTCCTTGACGACCGTCTGGCTGTTGGACCGCGTGTTACGCCAGAGGTCGCGGGCTCGAAATCCCCCTAGGTCATGGATGTTAACATATGTATTTATATAATAAAAATCTTAAATATATTAGGAACTTCTTAAATTTATAACATTATTAAATATATTTCCGTTGCCTAGTACATGTCACAAAAGTCCTTACGGAACTTATCACAAAGCTGGGCTGACGTGGTGTGACATGTCCACAGATATTATTATTAATACGACCTGGTTTAAAAACTAAGATGTACAGTGGACCCGTCGATCGACCCGTAGCCTCCGTCGAATCGTTTAATCCCTTTAAAACCACAATAAGTGGCCTCTGTCTAATCCCTTTAAGCCCCCCCCCCCTTCCGTAAGGTGCCCCGGAACAACAAATCATCATGGCACCTCGACGGCGAGTCAGCCCCCGAAGAGAGCGACGCCACCTCCACAGATGGGGTTGTCCCGCACCACAGGACAACCCCACCGACTTTGGGACAGTGCAATGGGGTGAGGTTCCCATCCTCGCCCCGTGCGCAAAAGCGCCGCCACTTTTTTCTCTTTTGTCCCCTCTTCTTATAAGAGGGGTACAAAGAGCGGCATCTCCTCCTGCTCTTTAGTCCCCTCTTCTTATATGAGGGGTACTAAGAGCCGCCACCTCCTCGGTTCAATTGGCTTCGCCCAAGGTGTCTCGGATAACCCCAGGCTCTGGGGCTCAGTAGCCCCACCGCCACGACAAGGCTTGAACCATGGTGGGGTCCATAAGTGGCCTCTGTCTAATCCCTTTCATCCAACATAGTAATAATATTTTTTTAAAAATTCACGTTTCCAAATTACATTTCATATTTATGTGTTTGGAGCCTCCATTTAAGCAAAAATCCACCATAACTTTGAATACATCACGTGTTACATATCTTATCACTGTATCGGATTATAACCGGTTACAACGTGATGTATCACTCGATATGTAATCCATCGGATTATAACCGGTTACAACGTGATGTATCACTCGATATGTAATCGGGTCAATTCATACTAGCGCAGAGTCGAAGCGCATCGAAGCGTCAAATTCCTCACAATCAAAGCGAAGTCGCACGAATGCGCACGTATTCGCGTGAATTTGCGCGAGAATGCGCGCTTTTTCGTGGCATTACTGACCAGACGGCGCGTAGTTCACCTAATAGCCGCTTGGCTTCGCGCGAATGCGCGCGCACCAATCAGAGTTGCCCGCGCGCAGGCGCGCGAATTCCCTCGCATGCGCGTGAATTCGCGCGTCTTTTTTTTCCTTGGAATAATTTGTGCATTACATTGTGGAAATACGGGTGAATTTGCTATATTAAGTTTCGGATTGACGCTTCGATGCGCTTCGACTCTGCGCTAGTATGAATTGACCCGTAATCTCTTCTAAGAAATTTCGGACTACAGGGGGTATGAGGCAGTTCTCTATACTATATGTAAACCGACAAATTCGATACTCCGACACTGCCCTGCATAATGTTTGTCGAATTACCAGAGGTACAGTGGTACTTGTAAAGACCTAATTGTATCGTTTCGATTGAATATGTAATTGCGATTAGCGATATTTAATAGGAATTAAAGAGTAATATCACATAATTGTTATTGTTAACTCATGGTAGGCTACTAGCAAGTAGCAATGAGCAAGTACTTAGTAAACAAGAATATGATGGCAAGCGCTCATTATATTAGATATGATGTCTGTTTTCAGTTTAACCAATATTTGCTCTTGTCTTAAGTGCAATAAAGGTTATAAATTATAATTGTGTGGCATCATGAGTAACAGGTTTTTGCAGCGGAATTGGTCCGGCTCGACCGTGTAGGTACCTCTCGCTCACATGACACAGTCCTAAAGTGACAGCTATACTGTCGCGTTTCAGACGGCTTGTGGCTCGCCCAAATGGAGCGGAGGAGGAAAGGGGAGCGACGTATTCGCATGCGTCAAAAGTTGATCGTCTTCCCGCCTAAACCCTTTCGTTCGTGTAAGCCCATTGGATTTTATTATATTTTACGGCATAAATATGAAATAGATAGAGCAGGGAAGTCAGCCTCAAACACGACCGTCTGCGTCGGACGCCACAGCGAGAGTTGTTCACTGGTATACGCACTTTTAATTTCCTTTTTTTTAAGTACCCACTACTGATACTCCGGGCCACCCGTGACCATGGTTGCTGTAAAGCTGCTGAAACGTCGGGCTAGTTAAATAATTTGATAAACCGCGATGGAATCCGTAAAAGTAGTTTTATTGTAATGAGTAACATACCTAAATTTAAGACATCAATACCTACTGCTGGTTGGCGACGCTATTGCACTGGTATTGCACTGGCTACATTCATCTGACTAGCGAAGACTTTTGTATCTTCTAGTTTAGGGAGACGCCAGGCCTCCTCTTTTCCCGCAGATTATTATTAATTTCTCTTTGCTCAATGCGCATGCGAGGTTAGAGAGACAAAGATAGAACTGCTTTCTCATCTTCTTTCTCTATTCACCAAGAGAGTATAGAGGGGCAAACGAGTGAACCGACCTAATTTAAGATTACCGACGCTCATGAATATTTGCATAATTATTATGCCTGTATGCTACCTTCCTTTCCTTATCCCCTCCAATGCGCCACCGGCTACTCACAAACCGCACGAACCGCGACACTGAACACCTCGGGCCTACTTTTTTTTTGATGTGGGGAAACACATTTACGCGTTTGTGTCCAGTGGTGTGTGGGACTCGCGGTACATGATAGTGTCGAACAAACACAAGAACCACCGCGAGTGCCATCAGTGCCGCCAATGAAAATGGTGAGATGCGCCGGAACAACGATCATCAGGGCACCTCGACGGCTAGTCAGCCCCCTAAGGGACCAACTCCACCTCCAGATGTGGTTGCCCCGCACTATAGGCCAGCCCCACCGACTTTGGGACAGTGCAATGGGGTGAGATTCCCATCCTAGGCCCTTGCCCCGTGCGCAAAAACCCACCTCCTTTGTTGCTCTTAGGTTCCCTCTTCTTATAAGAGGGGCACCAAAAGCGATTCCTCCTTCTGATCTTTAAGCACCCTCTTTTTATAAGATCCCCCTCGGTTCAAGATCACCCCAGGCTACTAAGCCCCCCCGCCACAACAAGGCTTGAACCATGGTGGGGACCTCGGGCCTACTTGACGCAAACCTTGTAAGACACTACAGTCTGTACTCTTAACCAACAGGCCATTAAACACGTCTACCACGTGACTTACAATAAAATTTCCACATACTCATAAATCGATAAAATAGTTTGTTCTATGATACACAGTTAACAAGCCTCAGCAAACATATTACTTGATAACTGTTCGAGCGGACCAGTGAGCCAGTTCGATTAGAGAATAGGAGTGAGAGAGACGGCTTGTTACGCTCTCTTGCTCACAGGCCGCCGCAACGGTACCCTTCCTATAAGAGGAATACAAAGAATAACCCCCTCGCTAATCTTGGTTTCGTCCAAGGCATCTGGGTACCTCAGGCTCCTGAGCCCCACCGCCACGACGAACCTTACAAACGTTGTCGTGGCGGTGGGGTCGTGGTGGGTTCCCGTGGTGGGGACAACGTAAATACCCATCGCATCAAGACAGCGTTTAAAATGTCAAAGTGAACGGCGACGCCATGATGCATTGGTAGTGTTGCTTATCGTGGAATTATTAAATAATTATTGCGCTGAAATTAAAATGAATGCACGTACGTACGAGAGTGGATTGAAAAGTATTCGGCTTAACCAAGAAATTAAAGACATACCAAGTTAGTTACATTTTTATTTTTATTTTTCTACATAATCACCATCAAGTTCGATACACTTTTGCCATCTCCTATTTAGCATGTATACCGTTGGAAAAAAAATATTCTTCCTTAGAGTCAAAATATGTGTCTACTGCTGTTTTGACTTAGTCCTTCGTTGAAAACCTTTGACCTCCCATTTGCTTTTTTAGGTTAGGGAACAGAGAGAAGTCTGAAGGAGCCTCCTGATCAGGTGAATAGGGCGGATGCAATAATAGTTCAAAGTCACAATTATGAATTTCAGTCATTGATTGCACAGACATGTGAACACGGGCGTTATCTTGATGAAACAGGACTTTTCTCCAGAGCTTTCCTGGACGGTTTTCTTTTTTTTCCTCTTGTAAACGACGTATTAAGACACAGTAGTAATCAGAGTTTATTGTCTGACCCCCTTTCAGGATAATCAATCATAATCACATCCTTCAACTCACAGAATACTGAAGCCACTACCTTATTTGCCTACAACATCGCCTTAACCTTTTTTATGGGGCAGTGAACCAGGCCTTCTAAGCTGTTTCGATTGTTGTTTTGGATATGGTGTATAGTAATAAACCCATGTTTCGTCCATTGTAACAAACCGATCCAAAAGTCATCTGCATCGGCTTGAAATAACATGAAATAGTGAATCGCGTCCTTCTTTGCTCTCGGCTATCTCTCTAATTTTTAGTCCACGGTCTCCCATAATTAAATCAAGACGTAGTGGACGTCGAAGGCATTTCAGAGCGGGGTTCATCTTTCAAGCTGTCGCTACCACGCTTGAATTCTGCTGTCCATTTTTTGACGGATGAATAAGGCAGAACAGAAAAAAAAAGTACTGACCATATCATCATGTATGGCTTTCGGTGATAGCCCGTTCTTATGGAGGTATTTAATGACGGTACGCTGCTCGATTTTCTCCCTTTGTCGAAAATATGTCCGATTGCTTTGTTAAAAACTTCATAACTCGTACAATCGTCGTTCGAAATTCAATAATGTGGGTAGGTTTGATTTTTACAATTGAATGAATTTGTGTTAGGCCGATTACTTTCAAGCCACCTGGTATATCAACAATCAAAAACTGGCTGACTGGTACAAGTTCCTCGCTCCTACGCTCTGCGCTTCCTCTTAAACTACCAAAACGTTTTATTAAATAGAATATACATCGCAAAAGTAAACTAGCAAGAGATTATATACAATGTTACCTCTGCTTGTTTTACTCCAAACCCACTATTTACTAACGTGCTTAAATATCTCAATTATCAATGTTATATAAGTTTATCAGATAAACAGTAATGCCCATTATTTCTTGTTCAATGCAAATCGTTGCAATACTTAGAAGTTGTGTCAGTGTTTTAACATTCAGCGTCGTGGTTTTATACGTCTCGCTCGAGGAAATATTTGTCTATTCGCCATATAATAAACGGTTTTCAAAATCGTGATGATGAGGAAGTTACCGGGTAGTATGAAGATCGGTACAGCCACGTCCGCGTTTCAGATCGAAGGAGGTTGGGATGCCGCAGGTATTTGTACACATTTTTTATATAGTTCTGCGCAGGACATGTAATAATGATCAAGAGTTTGCACAGATGCAAGTGTAATTCAATTCCCTCATTCCCCTATTACGATGGAACGACCATCCGAAGCGAACTCAGGCGAAATACTGACTGACGTTTAGAGTGATTTGCGATGAGAAAGAAGGAGAGAAAATTATTCGTTTTCATCAATCACATTATCAATCAACACAAAAATTTGTTACATTGACAACATTTTAAGACAAGGCGATCAATAGAAGGAACAAATATAGTGTGCCTTTAGGTTGTGCCAAATTGCTTAGGTTCGGCATAAGCTAGGTAAGCATGTAATCCCCACCATGGTACAAGCCTTGTCGAGGCGGTGGGACTCCGTAGCCAGGGTTGAAACCAGGCGAAGCCAATTGAACCGAGGGGGATTCTTTTTGCACCCCTCTTATAAGAAGAGGGGGCAAAAAGCAGAAAGGAGGAGGTGCTTTTGCGCACGGGGCAAGGGGCGAGAATGGGAACCCCGCCTCATTGCACTGTCCCAAAATTGGTGAGGTTGTCCTCTGGTGTGGAGCATCCCTTCTGTGGAGGAGGTGTTGGTCCCTTAAGGGACTGGATAGGCAGTCCCTCAGGCTCAGGCAGTCGGGGTGCCCTGATGATTTGTTGTTCCGGGGCACCTCATCAAAGACGGCACTGATGGTACTCGCGGTGAATTTTGTGGGTATTAGGCACTATAATGTACCGCGAGCCCCACACACCACTGGAGCCCACCCAGGGCCAGCGAAGGCGCGTAAATGCGTTTCCCCGCGTCAACGAAGAAAAAAGTAGGCGTGCAGTGTACGCTACCTAACACCGGTTCTCAACCTTACCAGTTTCTCTCTTCTGTGTGTCGCGCCCACCAACACGGGATAAAAACAAACAAAAAGAAAAACATCATAATAATTCAGTGAAAGGAAATAAAAAAAAAATACAAAAATATGATTAAATTATCTACATGAAAATTTTCAAGGAAAAAATCACCTGTGTGGGTGTTAAAACGCCATCTTTCTAACTCCGGACTGTTTTTGAAAATTTTGTAATCCTAGTAACACTTTTTGTTTGGCCAGACCCGGGACTTGGATCCGGGACCACGACTATGGCTGAACAAGTGAACAAGCGTAACACAAAACCAAGATACAGTTCTTTTTTATAGTATTTTAATAACTAACGATGTGCATAGACATCCACATAATTGATGTACAGACTAATACAATATGCCACCACATGCACAATCAGCATAGAACCCAACAGCATAGCTATCGCTTCGGTATTGTTCGAGAATTCTGCGCTAGTGCCGACCGTATTTGACTGCCAGCCCCTAAACCAGAAGACGCAAAAGCTAGTGCGATGAACTGTAAAGGCGGGAGCAATAGCGCCGCTAACCAGTAGTAGGTCCTTCCGAAAAAAACGGCCTGCCATCCATTCCATTTCGCAAAAAATCTTGAGTTCGGTAAAATTCAACGTTCGAACGTCTGGTTCTACCACTTTAAAAATTAATCTTGTTTTTTTTGGTATATTAAACATTTTTTTTGTCACAGACAAAACTCCGAGCATGTGGGACGTGCACTGCCACAATTTGCCAGAAGCGAGCGTGAAGAATTGCGGGGACGACGCCTGCAAGTCCTACGAATTCTACAAACGAGATATTACTATGCTAAAATTTTTAGGCGTCGATTTTTATCGATTCTCCATATCCTGGCCTAGAATCCTTCCATCGGGATACGCGGATAAAATAAGTGAAGACGGCAGCGATTACTATAGTAAAATCATTGATGAACTGCTTGCGAATGACATAGAACCAGTGGTCACTATATATCATTGGGATTTGCCACAGAATCTCCAAGAATTGGGTGGCTGGACAAACCCCCTTATCGTTGACTGGTTTGGCGATTATGCCAGGGTTTTGTATCAACTATACGGGGACAGAGTGGAAACTTGGATAACTATAAACGAACCGAAGCAAATTGGTCTGTTCGGTTATGGTTTGAAGAGATTCGCTCCGGGAATCAATGCCCACGGTTTCGGTGAATATCTGGCTGCGAAGAACATCGTGATGGCCCACGCGAGGGCCTGGCATATTTATGATAAGGAGTTCAGAAACACTCAAAAAGGTCAGAGTAATATTTCTATACATATTATAAAACAAACTTCTCAAAATATGTCAGTATGCGATCGATTTTTTTCAAATTCTACTGAAGGGATTTGCATTTAGTTTTGACTAATGGATGGAGTAATTCCCAACGCCGGTTTAGCATATGGGTAGAAAATTGGGCCCGTAACATTCACGAGCGAAGCACCGGTATATCGCTTGTATATATTGTAAAACAATGTTCGAAACACTGTCTGTTAATATTAGATTGATTTTCTCAAAATCTGCTCACCGCATTTTCATGTAGTTTTCAGCCATTGATTGAGCTATTCTCGAGACAGGTGAAGTGCTAGTTAATGTTATAAATGAGAAAGCTTGTAGGGTACCATGAAAATTAAGAATTTCTTATTCTTTCTTGGAAAAACTCCAGAACTGATTCAAATGTGGTACATTAATGTAACTATGAAAAATTTATGCCTTTTTTAATAGATGTAACGCAGGGGAAATCGCGGGACCGAGTAGAATACGGGAGACAGCCTAAAATACATTCATCGAAAAAAAAAGACAAATCAATCATACGAGTTGGATTCGGCGATAGATCTATTTCTTGAAGTTTCATTAATGTCCTGTAAATTTTTGAATGTGGCTTAACAATAGCTTACATACTAATTTCCTTTACTACAAGCTAAGTGCTGTCCACCTAGTGACGTTTGCGAACTAATTGTATTTGATAATCACTAACAGATGGCGTTAGTAGATAAATTACATCGCGCTATCAAAATGACGACGTGATTTAGTAAAATTACAACATTCACCATCGTAATTGTCTTTAAATTCTTACTATAAATTTTTGGATGTCACATGATGATACATGTGGCCAAAATTCACAGGAATGGCCATTTGTCAATTGGTAGATGCCGATTCAGATACGTAAAGAAAGTATGGGGCATTCCATTTACCATTACTATGTACTAGTGTACTGTTTAGATCGTATACTAGCTAGTTAGTAGTTCTGACTTCATTCAAGTAGAACATACTCTTTACCTGATGTTTTAAGTAAATCTTTACAAGCTAATTCTCGGATTACAAGTTCGAATGTACTACTAAGATAATGCTTCACGTAAATATGCATTCAACCCTGCCGCTTATGAAATACGATCCAATTCAATCAACAATTCTTAATAGTGCAAATGAAATAATAAAATGCTACACTAGACGTGTAACGTAACGGCTTGTTATAACAACTTAGGACTATTATTTTTAACTTATAGCTGATGGCTTTCTTCTTTTTCTATACTCTATTATCTCTATGACAAACTCATCCATTGAGTAAAATTAGTATCGAGTAAAAAAGTATCGGTATCGATTGGAAAAATATCGATACTTTTCGTGTCCTTACTTCGTACACAGAATACGCACTGCACACATAGGTCGTATGAAATTGTGAACAATTCATCATGGCGGACAACAGCACACACGGTCGACTCCGAGTAGTCAGAACGACGACGTTGGTGCAGTCATAGGAGATAATTCCAGTACCTTACACGATTTGCCAAGGAGTTTAAATCAACCGCCGTACCGAATGACCACGATGACCGCCCCCAGTGGAGGGAGGACACGTTTCCCCCCAGACCCTATGACAATGCAAGGCCAACAGCTGGCGCGCGTGAGCTGCCCTGCTCGTTAGAGAGGGGGAGGTGCGAGGAGGCGAAACCACTACACCTAGACCTAGACTAAGGTTATTTAAGTGGAAGGAAGTGTATGACAGGTTTTTTCGTAATCTACAGGTAATGAGTGTGCCTTGTTGCTAATAGGTGCAAGGTGTAATATGCTGATGCCACCCGCGTGTTCTTTGTGGGAATTCTCTTCATCTGTGATTGGACCCTGTCGGCACGACCTGATTGGTACCTCTCCCATGTTGTACAGTGAAATGTGATCGCTATGCTGTTTCTTTGATGAATAGCCGGTGGCCCACTGGTGGGAGTATAAGGGTGCAGGAGGACAACATATCTGCGTATGCGTTTGTCATTAGGTGTAGGGAGTCATTAATTTTCTCGCATCGCTCGTTTGCCCAACTATCGGGATTGAGAATGCTGTATAAGTTCTCCATCGTCAGCATCATCAGTAGCAGTAATAGGGCGCTTGAGCCGTGGACTTTAACATTGAGTAAAGATATTCTATTCCGAATAGTCGGGGGTTTCTGATGTTTGTGGGTCTCATAAACATCCACGCAATGTGTTTCCCTCCCTCTACTCACACACGAAACGCGACAGCAACATAACTGCGGCGGCATCATGTGAGCGAGAGGTACCTCACTGGTGGTGCAGGCTGCCGGCCCAATTAACCTGTAGTGGTGTATCATGACACCACCACTTTCAGATTACCTAGTGTGTTACCTAAATGATGTAAATATAATAGTGGTAACCACTATGTTTTTCCTCTCATCAGGTATTTGCGGTATAACCATTGCTACGGATTTCCGGGAGGGTGTCAAAGATACACCAGAGGATATCGAAGCTGGGAAGGACGCCCTCGAATTCGAAGTGGGACTCTACGGACACCCGATTTTCACGGAGAAAGGCGGTTTTCCCGACCGGGTAATACGCCGTGTAGCTGCCAGAAGCGCTGAACAAGGCTACCCCAAGAGTAGACTGCCTGAATTTACTCCGGAAGAAGTGGAATACGTAAAAGGTATCTCAAAAGTAAATTATTTTTAAAATATAGAGTCATCGTGTTCTCCAGTCTGTAGCGTACTAATAGCGTCTCGTAGCTGCGCTACGAATATGAGTAGCCCCACTTGACTGTGCTACGTCGAATGCTGCTGACTCATTGATTACTCACATATATCCCCTCGCAACAATTACTTTTTAATTCAATAACTTTAATTTACACATGCACACAAGCATGCATGCATGGTCCCGTCGACCAACAACAAACTATGAACCCCAGAGTAAAATCAGATTAAAATAGAAAGGCAATCTTTAGACTTGTACAGAAGTTGAATGGAACCCAGACCACTCGGTTGAGATATCAGTGCCATCTCAATTAAACCGTCGCTGGTACTCAAAGCTGGCGCTACGTCACTGATCTATAGTTAAATCTAAATTATATAACAAAGTTTCCAAAAGATTTTTCATGTATGTGATAGAGTTTCACTGAATATACTGAATTGATTTTCGTGAGGTTTCACCCATGGGTAGACCGATTCCCGAGGAAGGTATCATAACATAATTACATAAGCGACCGCTATTATTCACGAGTGAGGGCCGGGGCTGATCGTTAGTTAATTATATTACTAGAGCTTCACCGCGTCGTGACCTCACCAGTTTCGACCCTATGATTAAATCGGCATCAGCCGAAAAAAAAATATATAAAAAAAGTAGCCTGTTATCCCCGAAGAGGTAGGCAGAGGTGTGCTCATAAGTCCAGTAGACATACTAGCACACCCACGACTAGCCAAGGCCACTTCGGGCACATACCAATCTTGGACAATGTAATGCGTGCTTAAAATAATCTGAGAAACATTTAATAGGAGTTGCCCCACCTGGGGAACGAACCCAGGACCCCACGCGGCTAACAGGCGACATCCGCACCGTTACACCACAGAGGCGATCTTATAAACATATTTTTATATATTTAGCAGATTGCACAATGCATTTGTGTTACAGGCACCAGTGACTTTTATGGTTTCAACCACTACTCGACCAAGTTCTACACCAGGGACGACTACACGCGCGGCATGTTCCCGGTGCCATCTTATGACGACGACATAGGCGCCAGCTTCACGTACCTGGACTACGAGGCGGGTGCAGTCCCTCACGTCACAGTAAGCGTACGATCGCACTGTCTAGCAACCTAGAGGTTGGCTATTCTAGCGATTGTGCCTGCCCGGTGGTGCTGACCCGATTCGGCTGCGTTACCTCTTATTCAAAACTTCCCTGACCGTGCCGGTCATGAAATTCAGAAACACCAATGACACCTTTTGCTCCAATCCAGGATCTCAAGTATCCGTGGAATTACATGCATATCATACTATGAGGCGGTTCATGAAATACACAATTAGAAGAAAAAAAGTACTTTTTTGTGTTGCTGTCATCTGTAGGTAGCAATTGTTACACCTTCTTCTACTGCTCTATGTTGATGGAAGTGTCCAGTACAACTTCATCGGTTACTATAAGACGCGTCTTATAGTAACTGATGACTTGCTGAGATTGTGGTACATCCCGTAGGTGGAATGCATCGCGATAGTATTTAGGATTGACTAAACTGTTATTAGCTCCCCATTGTCCAACGAGGGGACAACTCTCGCGCGGTAGCTAAATTTGGCCTTGCTCCTCCAGCTGGAGCTCGTTGAGGGGGCTGGAGGGAACCGTCACCCCCTTCCACCATGGGCGGGTAGACAGGTAACAATTAACTAGAGGACGCTAACATTCTTTCGTACTTTGTGTTTCTTTATTCTGGAAAAAAATATGGCTTCATCCGTTGGTTTCTACAATACTAGGTTATTCATTATCACTTTATTTCCAGATAATACCCCAAGGAATTAGGAAAGCTTTAAAGTGGGTGAAAGACAACTACAACAACCCAAAGATATTGATAACTGAGAACGGTTTCGGTACGTTTGGTGGTATGAACGACGTGGATCGCATATCCTATTATCAGCGGTATATTGATGCGGTTCTGGATGCTGCGGAGATCGATGGCTGTGACATCCAAGCTTACACCGCGTGGAGCCTGATGGACAACTGCGAGTGGAATAGTGGTACAGGGTGAGATTATTTCTGATTTTTATTTTATTGCTGCTTATTGCAGCAAAAGTTACTACATTATCATTGGACGCTGTGGATATAACGGCTGTGACATCGAAGCTTACATCGCTTGGTGTCTGATGCACAACTGCCAGTGCGATAACGGTACAAGGTTGGATTGTCTACGTCCTTATAGTAGTTAGTTTTATTAGATGTTTACTTGTTTCAACTTACATTTACGACATTGTACATAATATATTTTTTTATCCTCCCCTGAGTGTATCAGCTGGACCCCCTTCCGCGGAAAATCGCCCTCGCCCGGTGTCTTCCTCTCTTCAGTGCACTGTGGCGAGTACCTCCGCCATGAGTCGTAGGTGGGTCACCTGCAAGAGATGCAGCACTCGCCCAAGTAGAATCATTTCGTTTCATAACCGTTCATGTCCGTATGGGGTAACATACTAAAGAAGTTGCCAGGGAAGTGCCTCTTGCACACACAAAACCGGCGAAACTATTATCGCGTTTCGTTTAGATTATAAAATAAAAAAATATTATTATTTATTATATATAATAATTATTATTGTTTACTTATTACTTTAAAAACTCCGGTCTTATTGGTCGCAGCATTATGGTATATAACTTAATGAATGTACCTATCACACACAAAATAATATGTTAAATCTGACGGGTAGTTCCAGAGATTAGGGTGTCCAAACAAATAACAATAATCTTCGGCTTTATTATATTGGTAAAAATTTCATCTTTTTTTATTTCAGTGTGAAATTTGGACTCTTCGAAGTGGATTTCGACGATGAGAACAGAAAGAGGAGAGCGCGTGTTTCAGCGCTGTGGTTCAAAAAACTCATCGAGACTAGAAGTCTAGACGACAACATTCCGTCTTTAGAAGAATACAATTTTTAATAAAAAAATATTTTATTTAATTACCTTGGCCTCGTCGACGTAACTGATGGTCAGCCAGCGTCCGCAGACATCTATACTAGATTACTAGATAGTAGTCGGCACAGCAGGGGGGAAATACAAATATGTTACTCGCTTGCGTGCATGGCCATGTGCATGTACTCGTAAATTCTTTAATGAATGATAGAATGATTTTTAGCATACTTCAAAAAGGAGGTTATATATAAATTTCATGTACATAAAAATCGATATATATATATATATATATCATTTTTTTAAAATTTCAACTACACTTCACATAATACCGCCGTAAACTGATACCTTTAGTGTCACGTTTCGTGTGGAGGAGAGCTACGCATCGTCATAGTAATTATTTAGATGTTCATGAACGTCGGTATTCATAAAAAGGCTCCAATTTCTCGTCTGATCTAGGGGATTCTAAAAAATAACTACTTTAAAAAAAAATTATATTGCTCGTCACAAAGAAACCAAAAATATTGCGAATATTATTACAATTTATTTGCAACTAGTAATGTAAATGCAAATTTCGTCTTAAATCCTTTTGTTTTTCGAAGTACGTACTTATTATGATTGCTGAACTGAATATTTTAATACATAATTAATGTTTGAAAACCACGATATATCGATATTTTTAGAAATCCCTAGTCTTGATAGTCTCTATTTTGACAACAATTCCAAATTGAAATGTCAAATGTCAGTTGTCGTGATTTGTTCATCACTTCCAGTGTTCAAATGTTTATTTGTGTAAACTAAAAACAATTGTGAAATGTATATTTATGACTTACCCTTTTCAATTAATAAAGAACTGTGTAGACTGCTCGACAATGACGATAACTGGAAAGAGCTAGCAGGAGGATTTATGAAATACACAGCGTTTGATGTGAACGTAAGTTAGACGTAATTCTTTCCCATACACACAAACGGAATTCCCAAAGAATTCGAACGTATAGGGAAATTCAAAAGTCCTATCTCGATCTGATAAATGTTTATCTAATAATAATAAAAGTATCCATACAAATTAAATACGTATCTGGTATTATATTCAGATTATCCTTAACGCGATGTTAAGTACGGTGTCATGAGAAATTTTCACTATAACTTATGATCATTATTTTATTTATGTAATTCTCACATTACAATTCTACAGGTACTTTTAAAAACTTAAAACATCAGGTCGTCTGTCATCTCAGTCCACCCGTGACCATGGTTGCTGTAAAGCTTCTGAAACGTCGGGCTAATTAAATAAACCGCGATAGAATCAATAATCTTTACATGTAAAATTTTATATTCTTTCACTAGCTAAACAATTATACGAAAATTCCTTGCTCATGTGCACTATCCATGGGTGAAAACAGCATAAAAATACGGTCTGTACATTTTGAGAAAATCGATCACACGCAGACACCTTTTCAATGTTGATTAATAAGGAACTATTATCAAAATATAAATATACTTACCCACTAAGTAGTAAGAGGTAGTGCTATGCTGCACTGCAGCAGAATTGAGCCAGTAAGACCCAAGTAAGACAGAAGATACCAGTGTAAAATGACATCTTCGGTATCATATTTTGTGTGGTTTGTGAGTAACCGGTGGTCCGTTGGCGAGAAGGTGAATAAGAGGGTGATGCATCAACACAGTAACTGTGCTGGGCTTTGGTGCTCATATAAATGTGCCAATTGCTTATTTGTACCTCCATAGTATAAATAACTGCTTTGTAAAAGACCACATGATGAATGACATAACATTTGTAATTTAATAAACAGTCACAGATAGATTGAGTAAGAGATCTGGTAAACTTAAGAGATAAGAAACTGCCCCTGTGTGTCAAAATCAATAACAAGGCAACTAAAATTTTGTGGTTTTAGCATAAAAGAATAACAAACATACATACTCCTACTAGTACCTCTTTTTGAGGACTGTAGCTGGATACACAAATTAAGCAACTCATTGGGACGTCACAACTATCATCACACTTTAATTTATTCTTCATTTGAAAATTTTATGAAAATTATATGTAGACATCTGATTTTTTTTGTGTATAGGAATGGGGGGCAAACGAACAATCGGAGTCTTTATGACTACCAACGCCCATGAACATTTACATAATTACTATGCCGATGCGTTGCCCTCCTCCTTCCCCAATGGGCCGCAGGCTACACAAAATCCGCACGAAACGCGTATTATGTGAGCGAGAGGTACCTCCCCGGTCGTAATGGCCCAATTCCATTGCATAGGTGGATGTAGTGTCAAGATTTTTCCATGGCACTACCTCCTTCTATGCACCATGGCACTAACTCTTTAAAAGTTACTAAGAAGCATCCATGCCTAAGCTGACCAACATATCTCCACCAACCTAGATATCAATGCAATGCAATTTGAGAATGTACTCTTTTAATGAAATTGTAATTTCAGGAATTTGAACAAGATGCAATCCGCCAAAAGATATCACCAACTCAACTATTATTCAGAAAATGGGGACAACTGAACCACAAAGTGGAGGAGTTGTTTATACTGCTGTACCGCATGAAACACATACCAGCTCTTAAGTGTTTAATACCAGTTGTTGATAGTCGGTTTCAAAAATTGTTACAAAAACGTGACAGTAAAGATCAGAAAAAACAGGCAATTAATGGTGAATATTTTTATTTATTACCAACTTCTGTCCTATAAAGTAAATGGTACTTATTTCCCCTGTAGTATGTGTTTGTAAAGTAAACCAGTATGATTGAATGATATACAACATGTCAATTAGGTCAGTGGGTTGTGTCTGTCTGTATTTTCTAAATTTGGAGGCCGGTTTTGCCGTCACTATATGCTCATGACATTTACTTTACCCAATTCCCATTATCAATTTTTAATTCCATTGACCTCTAACCTGAAAACATTGTATGGCAACCTACTCTTCTCCTTGTGACGAGTGAGATAAGAGTTACTTCCTAGGTATGACAGCCCCGTATCGCCGCCAAATGGAAGTGGCGGCACTAACTTTTTGACGAAGAGTGACACAAGAAAAATAATGTACCTTTTTGAAGTTTATTCCTTGAGACCTTAATTTCTATGGGGATCTATGGGGATTAAAATCATAGGTAACATTGAAATCTAGTGTTACACCAGCATAATCCTTTACCTCGCCTATGTTACACATTTGACCTTACGATGTTAATTTTATAGCCTATCCATTGTGTATCGCAACTATCATAAGACTGAGATAGGATCTAAGTAGTCATCAAATGTCTTTGATTGCTTTTTTATCCCCCTATAGTATAAAAATTACAATTATAAATCAATGTCCAAAATTAATGTCACAAATTTCAGGTGAATGTAAACAGAAATTTGTAAAGGAGAAAGGAAGTGAGTCGTCCGTACCATTACCAGTTATGCTCATTGAGAAGGTATGTGAATATTAATAATTATAATACCCCTTTATTCAAAAGTTACTTTTTGAATTTTTTTGAATGAAAATTTTTATACAAAAAACTAGTGGACTTAGTTTATCGATTGTGGAAATAGTATAAAATGTATATTATTTATTCAAATTATAACATGAATTTCCACCAAGAAGTGACAATACTTTCCGTCAACTACACTATAACAAAGTTAATTTTTAAATTTACAATGATAGGTGTATAAGGTTTGTATTTAGGCATATGACTTCGCTGGCATCTTGCAGACATTTTGTTGCTTGCTTCTCTCATCCAGAACGGTTCCACTGTTTCAAGTATTCCCATCCCAGGAGAGTTTACTACATTCCGTGGAAAATCCCTTCAATATCCCCGGTTTTGTGCCGAATTTGAGTATCCATAAAATAAGGGGTATCATTTATCAGCTTTTCGATTTGGATTTTATTTCAAAGGAGCAACTACATGAAGATCTAGAAATATAAACTTTAAAACATATAAGAACATAATTAATTACACATCATCCCAATCATTTGACAAGTCGAGCTTTAATGAAAAATCACCAAATAATTCGCAAGCTAGAGAAAAATATTTTACAATCTACTGAATATAAAAAAAATTAAGTAGGGAGTGGCAAAAGCTGCATACGGAGCAAGCTAGGACAAGACAATCAACCACACACACTAGTTTTATAATCAGATACAGTAAGAACAAAAAAAAATAAGATTTTTGTTTTGGGGTGAAATTTCTTGATTTGGCCTATGACCGACTGAGCACGTGGTGTATGAAATACATCTTGATGGCTAGTACTCTCCTTATACTGGGTACCTTGACGGCAAGACCTCAGCCTCCAAAAAGGTAAGGTTATGTCACACCAACCCCACTTTAGCCAGGAGCTCAATACCGATGTCAGTGGCGTTGAGTCAGATTTTCAGTCCTGCGAGAGAGAGAGAGAGAGAGAGAGAGAGAGTCAGAGAGTCTTTCAGGCAGTAGCGTTGAAAATGACAGTAAGAATTGTTTATCTATATTTTAGGGCTCTGGCTTACCTTCGGCACACCGTGCACAGCTGCTACCTACAGATGAATCTACAAATACATCAGGGGTAAGTAATTTCCTATTCACTGTTTATTTTGTTGGCTGCATGGTGATCTTTCTTTTTCTTTTTTCAACGCCATTGCACCCGCCTCTACAGTTCATCCGACTAGCGAAGACTTTTGTGTCTTCTAGTTTAGGGAGACGATAGGGGGACAGACCCCCTCTGTTCCCGCAGATGAGAAGAGATGTACCGGGTTGTTTATGGGCGTAACCTACAATGATTATTTTTTGCACCGGAAAGGGGAAGACGGTCCCACTCCCCCCCCCCCTTCCTGTAACGGGCGAGGTTTGATTCGCATTCGAATTCAGCAAAAGCCGTCATCAAGGTTTAGTTTATTATTAGAGTTTAGTTTATTATCTACTTGTAAAAATGTTCAATCACTGAGTAACCAGTGGTAACAAACCATAGTTCTGTTCCCTGACTGGCACGATGCATTGCCCTCATTTCCTCCTCCCCTTCAATGGGTCATCGGCTAGCTACAAACCGCACGAACAGAGAATCTGTAACATTACGGTTGGTCTTGTAAGAGAGAGGGAGATTCGTGCCGACTGAATTTGGCTGCAATGTAACATGGAACAACTCCTTACTCAAATGCATATGAATAATCTCTTCCAATGTGCTACTCTTAGTATTGTGTACACTGACAGAGCCTCTATGGTCTAGTGGATAGCGCTTCGGACTTCCAATCGGGTGGTCCAGGGTTGAACCCCGCCACGTACCAATGAGTTTTTCTGACTTAAGTGTATTTTCTGACAGGTCTTACGGTGAAGGGAAACAAGGAAACCCGGATTAATGTATTCCAATTCGACCTAACTAGGATTGGGCCTGGTTTCCTGTCCAGTTTGCAGAGGTCAGATGGTCAGCTCTGTGTAAATCCCCTATATTAGGTAGCCGAACCCGGTATCCTTTGATATAGAAACGGGATACGGCTAGGATGAGAAAGTAATGTCTACACTGACCTGACTAGGCTATTCACGAGTTAAACAACTCTTTGGCAGACCATTGAGAAGACCTCATCAGCGCAGAACGGTCTAGAAGACGAGCTGGTGAGGAGCGTGGCCGCTATACCTATGCTGAAGTACGAGGACATTTTGGCGGTCACCAACAACTGGAGCAAGGAGAACTTGCTGGGACGAGGCGGATTCGGACAGGTTTACAAAGGTGATCATTATTTTTCTACCCGACTGCGAGAGGTGTTTATTATGTAATTAAAATTATAAATTTTAGCACTCGCGTTGTCAAGACGACTTTTCGTTAGAGTAAATCCAATGCGTGAGAAACCTCAGACATGTAAACATACATACATACAAACTGTAGAAAAAAATCCTGCACATGTAGTCTGGTAAAAAATACATTAGTGTTTTGTGGAGTTGGAGGCCGCGTTTAAGAAAACGAAGTGTTGGTTGACCGTTCACCAGGTGGGATGACGATCTCCGTGCAGTAACTGGTCCGGGGTGGATGCGAGTAGCAGGAGATCGGTCGTCTTGGGGTTCATTGAGAGAGGCCTATGTCCAGCAGTGGACCGATAACAGCTGATAATGATAATGATGCTGAAGTATTTTTTTAATACAATAAAAAAAATCATTTTAAGTTTCTTAGTGTTCGATTCTTTTATCGAAATATGAAATCAAATAGTTTTTATTTCAGACACATACAACACACATTTTAAGGTTTAACATTAGACACATTTTAAATTAACAAATATTATTTAATAATTAGACGTAATAAATAATATTAGATCCTTTTTAAGCATTCATTAATTATTTATTTGTTATTACTGCTTCACTATTAAATAATCATATCGACTAATTCTTTTGTAACTTTGCTCAATTAATTAACATCACTTATTATACTAAATATGACAAAATTATTATTATGTCTACTTTACATTATTATTATTTATTATTCTTACTACTTACAAATTATCGACATCAGTAACGTTTTCCGTATCAGATTGCCCTTTGGAAAAGGCCTCCCCCTAGGGTTTTCCATGCTTTCCTATCTGTGGTTTTTCTTCTCCATCTTGTTCCTGCATTTTTTTTTATTTTACCCTTATTATTATTATTATTATTATTATTATTATTATTATTATTATTATTATTATTATTATTATTATTATTATTATTATTATT
>JAFELO010000374.1:142752-215533 GCA_017140195.1 Eumaeus atala | reverse complement strand
TACTACTATTACTACTATTACTACTATTACTACTATTACTACTATTACTACTATTACTACTATTACTACTATTACTACTATTACTACTATTACTACTATTACTATTATTACTATTATTACTATTATTACTATTACTATTACTATTACTATTGTTATTGTTATTGTTATTGTTATTGTTATTGTTATTGTTATTATTGTTATTATTATTATTATTATTATTATTATTATTATTATTAATCTTAGTCGTTGGCGTCCCTTTCTTTCTTTTTCGGGGATACCACATCATTACATCTTTTGACCATTTGTTTCTCTGATTTCTTATCACATGGTCTATCCAGTTTCATTTCGATTTTAAAGTACCATTTTTTACAGTTACTGTTATAGAAACTTTAGTTTCGTTTCTTATATCTGTTAGTTCGATTTTATCTTTTCACTTAGTATTTAATATACTGTGTTCCATTTTCATCTGACAGACCTTACTCACTGTTTTCTATTTGTTACAATAAAACTACTTTTACGGATTTTATCGCGGTTTATTAAATTATTTATGTCGCCCGACGTTTCAGAAGCTTTACAGCAACCATGGTCACGGGTGGACTGTTTGTTGATTAAGTAGTTTAAACATGGCATTAAGTAGGTTAAACATGGCAATATGCAGGTGCTGAATATTTTGGTCCTATCTTTCCTTGGATTCTTCATACATGGATTTTTCATTACCTCTTTGAGAGACCAAAATTTCTTCCAAGCACTGCTGATTCTGGTGTCAATTTCCTTCTGCATTTGATTAACTGGAGAAATGATTTGTCCAAGATATGTGTACTGGTCAATGTACTCAATTTGTCTGAAGCTTACAATAATTGGTGATTTATATAATTTGTCATCAATTTTGATTTTTCTATATTCATGCTCAAACTTACAATTGGCTTTTACGTTCTAGTTGCATTATCATAATTTCCAAGCTTTCGTGATTTTCACTTAGTACAATAACGTCACCTGCGAATCTTAGGTGGTCAAGCTTTTTTCTATTTATATTTATTCCATATGTATCCCAATCTTCTTAACATGTGTTCTACTGATGAAAATAACTTTTGCGATAAAGAATCTCCTTGGCAAACTACTTTTTTTTATTTTAAACTCTGTGACTTTTCTTTCCGTCTGAATGTTCGCTGTTGCGTCCTTGTGTATATTTTGAATGACTTTTGGGTGTGCTGATTGAGAATTTGAAGCGTTCCATGGTGAAGTGAATCAAAAGCTTTGTTGTAGTCAACAAATGCTAAGTAGTAATTTTTTCCATATTCATTGTACTTTTCTAAGATTTACTTTGAGACAGAAATATGGTCTATGGTGAAAAAATCTTTATGAAATCCAGCTTGTTCTTTTGGCTGGTTTTCATCTAGCACGGAAGTAATTCTGTTTAGTGTTTTATGAGAAAACATTTGTATAAGTTGGGGGACATGCTAATGGGTAGGTAGTTATTAATATTGCTTTTATCACCTTTTCTGTGTAGATGTGTAATGGTGAAAGATGATGGACGTCGTGCTTCGGTAAATTTTCTATTTTAAAAATGTTATTGAAAAGGTCTAAAATAGTCTCTTTTATGTGATCAAAGCATACTTGAATAAGTTTGTTTCTTATTTTATCATCGCCAGGTGCTTTATTACTTTTTGGGACATAATTGCATATTTTATTTCGGATTTTATTATTGGTAGAGCCATCTCCTCACCGGCTTCTGCTTTGTATTGTATACTTATATAGCATTCATCATCATTATATAAGTATAGCATTTCGTTGCGATTTCCCTAATTTCTGGTCGTTTTGTTTCTTTCTTGCAATTCGTTTCTTTGTTAATGCATCCAATTTATATTTTCCCTGAGTTCTTTTAAAGCTTTCTTGATAAAGATTCTTTCTTTGTAGTGGTATTTTCCTTCATTTCTTTCTGCGTAATCTTACTTTTTCATTTATTTGTTTACTTATTCTGTTATTAATTTTCTCTTTTGTATTCTATTTTTAATAGTTGGTTTTCATGAGTATTCTTGCTTCATCTTCGAATTTATCTTTTTTGTTTCTTTCTGGGCAATTGTACACACAATCTGCCACAATCCAGCCATTCCTTGGAGTATTTTTTCTAGTACGTTATATTTGTCTTGTACATGTCGAAACTTTTCCTTAAAGCTCTTAATGTTATCCTAGAGCACAATAAATTTGTTAGAGGCAGTGGGGTACAATCAAGTGATGTTTCTTTCGCTATAAATTTTCGCCTCTTCATATGTTTTATTTACATTGATTCAAAGTTGGAATTACAACATTCACCCACAAATTAAGTCTTTCTGGGAAATCGTTGTGTTTTGTAGTGTCGACTTGCCATAAATATTATTACGAAGAAAAACAAAATTCTCTTTATTGTACAACACACTCAGTGCTATTACAACTTGCAAGTCATAAAAATGATTATATGGGCTATTTTGTATGTTGTCTCCACAGAGATAACCATAGCCAAAGAATGAGATTGTTAATATATTGTTGTGGCAGGCGAGTGGAAACTCCTACCCGTGGCAGTGAAGAGGCTCAGTAATAAGGACAACAACAAGGAGCTGATACGGGAGATGTGCCCCAACCAGTACAGGCACGACAACATACTGCCGCTGTACGGGTACAGCATAGGAGGTGAGTGTTATAGCAGTACACGTGCGAGAGGTGTGCCGCAACCAGTACAGTACAGCGTTACGCTAAACTAAGAACAGCGTAACGCTTTACTTCGTAATCCTGTTTGTTCTTCAAGAGTAAACTTTAGTAGCGTGACGGACACATTTCTTTTCATTAATTTTAGTTATATTTATCCCAACTAAGTTGTATTTGTTAAAAATTTGTATGACAAATACTAGAAGTATGTAGGTAGTTGTTCTAACTACCGCGTCAAGCCAGTAGGTGTCACGGTTGTTGACCTCAACCCGTGACCGAAGTTTTAAAATGTACATCATGTGGAGATTTGTTAAAATGAAAAATAATGTTTTGTGGCTAAACTACTGGATCTTTTTGTTTGATTTTTTGTGTGTAGGCTAGGAACATTATTACACATGTTGAGTCCTGTTTATCGTTGTATTATAATCCCCATCTGTATATAAAGAAATTGCGTGTGTGCTCCGACACGCTACTTGAGTTTACTCCTTAACAACGAACGTGAAAAACATGTGAAACGTGCACAAGAAACGAAAGCGTGGTAAAGTCTTACGCACGACCGGTCACTGTTTCACGGGATTGTAATATTTCGTTTTTTCATACTGCCTCGACTCAAATCTTCATCTCATTTTTATGGCGTTTACATCTTTAAAAGCTAAATGACGTTTACGCCAAAAAAATCCGAATAATTTCTTCAAACGTGTGGCATGATTCGGAAGCGGTGTATGGTAATCTAAATAGACAAGATCACAATTTTTGTCTCTCCATAGTTCATAATTAAACGGTCCTTGATGTCAGGGCCGGAGGCATGTCTGGTGTACCAGCTGATGGCGGGCGGCTCCCTGGAGCAGCGGCTGCGCTGCAAGACCGCCCACCCGCCGCTGTCGTGGGCGCAGCGCTACTGGGTAGCGATAGGGGTCTCCAGGTACTGTGGACCTCATAGTTACCTTGCCTCGTGGTCTAGCGGCAGGCATCTCCCGCATTTGCGTCACCCGGCCCTGAGCCACGGGTCGGATCAGTGAGATTTTCTATTTGTAACATCTGTCCAGTGGCGAGAAGTTGGCGATGGCGATGTGACGCTCCCGCATCTCGGAGCGAGCTCAAAGTCGCCGGTCCCACCGCCTGCGCCTGGTTTCTCACTCTCCATCTTTTGTATTTCTTGCGACACACCACGTCCCTATCACGCCGTGGGAAAGTGACATATACGCTGTCGCGTTACGTCTGTTGTGTAAGTTTCCGGTGGTCCATCCTTACCTCGTGGAGGGCTACGCGTGTACACAACAGGTATGCGGACCGTCAATGGGCATTGGTAGGTCTTTAGTCAATGATCTATATGATTGTGGGGGGGAGGCTTCATGTTCACTGGAACGGCACAACTGTCTTCGCTCGTTGTGGACGGAGAGAAAAAAAAAGGCTCTGATTGCTTGTTTGCCCCTCCCCCCACCTATTCTATAAAAAAATGCACTCGCAGATTCTAAAGAACTTTAACATACGTAGTTGGAAGTGATTTTCTCAAATATAATGAAAATAGCAAGTGATGCAAACCGATATAATTCCTCGCTCCAATGTTCCGTGTTTACTTCGGGATGTCTCGAGCAAGTTTTTTTTTATTGGTATAGAGGGCAAACGAGTAATCGGACCCATTTTACGATTATCGCCTCTACCCACCTCAAATGGGCCACCGGCTACTCTCAAACCGCACGAGACGCGACACTGAAGATGTCATTTTACGGCGGTGGTATGTCAGCGAGAGGTACCTCCCCGGTGCCGGAGCCCATTTCCGTTGCATAGGAGGATGTAGTGTCATGCACGATGCATGTCACTACCTCTTCCTAAAAGTGTCGCGCGTATGTTAATAGCTAGTCAAGTGGCGTTTGTTGTCATAAACGTCAGAGTTAACCGAGAGCCGCAAATGATTACGCTAGTGCTGCCACGCCGACATATCGAAGTTCCCGAAACAGTCTGTCTACATGCGACCGATCGTCTCAAAACCTACCGAACGAATTTATATCCACCAATTTCAGAGTATAATTCTTTACGTTAGTTATCCGACTCCTGTTATTCGCGAGCGAAGCCGGGGTGAATCGCGCGTATGTTAATAGTGACTAAATTCCAGAGGCCTCCTGTACTTGCACACGATGACCGGCACGCCGCTCATACACGGAGACATAAAGCCGGCGAACATACTGCTGGACCAGTGCAACAGCGCCAAGATCGCGGACTTCGGCCTCGCGAGGCAGGGTCCGGACTGCGACGATAGGACGTATCTGAAGGTGTCCAGGTAAGCCTGTGCGGCGAAATGTTTCGGCCATATTTCGCCGAAAAAGCGACTCCAGCTGCAACTTAGAGGTAAGTGAGTAAGAGGCAGTGGCAGTGGCCATTCTGCCTAGAGGTAGTGTCATGCATAGTGCATGACACTACATCCTCCTGTGCAACGGAATTGGGCCGGCACGACCGGGGAGGTACCTCTCGCTCACTTAATACCGCCATAAAGTGACACCTGCGGTATCGCGTTTCGTGCGGTTTGTGAGTAGGCCACTGGCAGATATATATCACATAACTATATGAATGCAAACGAGAAATCGGAGACTTTCGACGACCAATGAAGACATCCATTATTACCACGCAGATGCGTCTCCCTCATTTCCTCCAGCCCTCCAATGGACCCAGTATACTTGACCCAATGCCTATGCGGTATCCGCAGACACGACTTGCGTGGTAGCAGTTGCCAATCAAAGCGATCCCGTGTTTGGTGGCTACTAGAATATAGACACTTGACACGTCTGTTACGTGTTGCAGTGTGAACGGCACCCTGCCGTACCTGCCAGACGAGTACCTCCGCTCGCGCCAGCTGTCCCCCGCCGTGGATGTGTTCAGCTTCGGCGTGGTGATGCTGGAGATGGCCAGCGCCCTGTCCGCGATGGACCGCGGATCGGCGCGCCCGCCCGAGCTGCGCCTGCTGAGGGATTACATGCATCAGCTGGCCAGGAATGGGGTAGATTTCGGTAATATTAGCAGAGTTTTTGTATCTACTGACCTCTATATAACTGGATTGTTGATGTGGAATAATTTAAAAATATTATCACACATCGAGCGTCAGCCGGGTAATATCTATCCCAAAGAGGCTATTACTTTATTTTTCTCGATGAAAAGTATTTTTACGTTATTTCAGTTTGTGGTCCGTATCTGTGCCAAGTTTTATTCAAATCCATTTTGTGGATTTTGCATTATAATAATAAAGTCGTCCTAGCCAAATTTCGGCCGCGGCGGCCATGTCTATAGAGCAGGTCAATTGAACACAACAGCCGGCACAAGTACAATACCTCATCCTGGCGCCCATCGAAATAGGGGAATGGGGGAATCATTCCCCTATTCCAGTGGGCGCCGGCAATCCGACACGCCTGGAGAGAAAGCAGGCGCAGGACCAACGGCTTAACGTAGCACGCGGTGTAACACCGCTAAATACTCGACTACTGTACTGACTGTTATTATTAATAGAAAAATCCCAACAACACTTGGACCCGGGACTCGAACACAGGACCACATTGCTATGGTTGAACATGCCTACCACTAAACCACGAGTCAGGCAGGATTTGCATAAAAGACTAACTGAAACTTTCGTATTTATAATATTAGCCTTTTGACACCTACCTACGCACGTTAACATCCGTGTTACTCTCATGAAGATACGTTACCTCCGCTTCATCTTCCCCGCTATTAGGCCACCATTTTTCTTTCTACTCGAATCTTATTTGAGCATAGGTAATTAAATTTGTTATTAAAATAAACGTTCAATTTACAACTAATATAATGTATTTTTTATTATTTCCAGCGACGCTTGAGGACCCCATATTCCGAGGCACCGTGAACTCCAACCCGCCGCTGTGTCGCGAGCTAATATCCGTGGGCCTGCGCTGCACGCACTACGAGCGCAAGCAGCGGCCAACCATGTTAGACGTGTATAAAATACTATCGCACAGCTACAATACATATAATAAACTATAAATACAATTACAGTATATATAATAAACTATAAGTACAGTTACAGTACATATAATAAACTATAAGTACAGTTACAGTACATATTATAATATACTATAAGTACATTTACAGTACATATAATATACTATAAGTACAGTTACAGTACATATAATATACTATAAGTACAGTTACAGTACATATAATATACTATAAGTACAGTTACAGTACATATAATATACTATAAGTACATTTACAGTACATATAATAAACTACAAGTACAGTTACAGTACATATAATATACTATAAGTACAGTTACAGTACATATAATAAACTACAAGTACAGTTACAGTACATATAATATACTATAAGTACAGTTACAGTACATATTGTAATATACTATAAGTACAGTTACAGTACATATAATAAACTATAAGTACAGTTACAGTACATATTATAATATACTATAAGTACAGTTACAGTACATATAATATACTATAAGTACAGTTACAGTACATATAAAATACTATAAGTACAGTTACAGTACATATTATAATATACTATAAGTACAGTTACAGTACATATTATAATATACTATAAGTACAGTTACAGTACATATAATATACTATAAGTACAGTTACAGTACATACGTACAGGCAGAAATGAGCTGGGAAACTAAAATCATATTTTTTTGGAAACGAAGTGCTCAAAAAAGTGCTTTTGTTTGAGTAAGTGCCTTGAAAGTTGTACTATCGAATAATTTTAGCTTTCTCATTTAGTGATAAGATAGGGGGACGGAGACCCCTCTTTTACAACAGTAAATTGAACATTATATGTCAGTCTTCAGACTATTTATTTGAAACTAGCCGTGACCCGCGGTGTTACACGCTTGTAATATATGCCAAGGGATTACGTGTCCAAATGCCATTTAATTCCGTTCAGTATTTTTTTGTGCGAAAGAAAAGCAAACTTGCGTATTGATAATATTAGTAGAACTATGAAGTTCCAACATATCAGGCGTAAGCACATGAGATCTAAGCTAGGATTTAGTAGATGAGTCAGTAATCCGGGCGCTGTTATATGGTGACACAGCGAACTGTGGAACTACACTATCAGCCATCCATGTTCAAAGATCAGTGGCTGTATCGATCTGATCGCGATTTCGGTACTGTAATATCTGTCTGCCTCCTGTTAGGACCGGTTACACAGGTTAGAATTATAGTTCCGATCATAGTAGATACTTACCTGGCTAACAAAACTAATACGATAGGTTTTACAAGTTCTATTTAGAAGTACTACATAATTAATATTTATGTAGTACTTAATTTAGTATCGAATAGTTACTTGACACCTGAATACCTGTTAAGGCGGCCATAGTGTTTAACTATATTGTGATAGTAAAAGCCTTAACATATGAAATAATAGACATATGCTTCAATGTCGACCCGTGAATATTGTTGCTGTAAAGCTTCTGAATTTATTTACTATTTAATAAAAGCTATATTGTATGTCCTATACTATCCTATACACAGTTAGTACATATTTATTGTATAAAAATAGGTGAACTTTAGGGTCCATTTAGTTTTTGTAAGTTCAAATCTAGCGATGCTTCACAATATAAGTGTTTGTAAGGATTCTAAAGGCGGGGGTACCTCGCGCGCGGTACATAAAATGGGCAATAGAGAGGATCATGACTGAGTTGGCCGTCCCGTTTCCCCTCTCGCTCTCTAACGGGTGAATATACTAGACCCTTGCACGTTTAGAAAACCGGGACTTGCGGTATTACTTGAGCTATGCCAATCGCGGATCTTATTGGGATTAGTCCCTACATTTCAAGCGCCGGGACAAAATGTGTACTGTATTAGTCGTTACCTACGATACGATTAGTCGTACCGTATCTTTATACGACCAATTGTGAATTGTATTGAGTAACAAAACTTTACAAATACAATTTTTCTTGTAAAGATTATTTGAACCTCTTAAAGTACTCAAAATAAATTTTAAGAATATTTTATTGTTATAAAATAACTGTTTACATGGTGTATTTTATACATGTCGTTTATTTATTGTTAAATAAGGAACATTGTACAATATTTTATATTAAAATTATAATATATGTTTACGGTATACATGAATAAGTAAAAGGATAGAAATTGTTTTTCTTTTAATTTCGAATGTCTATGACAGGTAAAAATTAATGCCAAAGTGCAAACTCGAAATTCTTATAACCAAACTCGTCTGTTCACCATGCGAGAGGCACCTCCGCTCCAAGCTCTATTAGACTGCCATTTAGCCATGGCTAACGGGTATTGGTAAGAGGTAGTTCCATGTGATGGCTATGTCAGTATGTGCCGATGTTATTGGACCTCGGGCCTCTTCAAATGGCTTCGATTGGTCGTTCTCCCCGTTCTATTAAAAACTATTAGACATTCTTGTATATCTATGTATAATAAAATCGTGTTAGATACATCATCTATGTCTAAAGAAAGGCTGGACTAGTAGCTTAATTAGCGTAAATAGTGGTTATTGCATGCAGGAAGGAGACATACCTGTCGTTTCGCCCGGTCTGTAGCTCGCACCGGCCTTAGAGCAGGTAGTCCTTGAAAGACGTAAAAAAAAAATTTAAACAGCAGGGAAATTATTTGGTAGCTTCTGTGTAGGAGGCAAAACATCGTCATGCGGGTACGCAAAGCGATCTGGACCGCGGGATCTGCTGGATGTATGCCGGGAGATGTCCACCTTATTGAACATGCGGGTAGACAGGCCGGCAATGATGGAGAGTGAGAGTCGACTGTTACTGACGTAACGCGGCGGGCCGTCTGTTCAGTGGAGGTCTCTGGACTGAATAGTCCACAGTAGGCGTCGCTGACTAGCAGCCAGGAGGTTCCACGCTGGAGCCGCGTGGGTCAGGCCGGGTTGGATGTAGAGTTTGTATATCATGAATTCAGCAGAGGTCTGGAGGTACCTAAAATGGCTTTAATCTTCGTCAAAACGTAACTGAGCCTACGCATTTCACCTCTTATTGCGTCACCCCACTTGATCTCATTTGTACCAACACAAATGAGAACCAGGTCTGGGTTGTTCATATACCAACACTGAGTGATGCGCGTGAACTGGCTGTGCCCAAATTTAAATATCGCCCTAAGTCAATTTATTGCCCTACTAAATACATAGATGCTGACCAATTTAGAACAATTATGACACCAATTGATTGGAGTGCCATGAACGTCGGTAACACGAATAAAATAGCGAATAATCTTACTTCTAATTTACTAGAAGGACTTGATTACCTAGCCCCAAGAAAGTTAGTATACATAAAGTAAAAAGAGTTACGCATTGATCACACACAATATCCGTTTAATGATGAAACGTCACGACGAAGCCTACCGTAAAGCTTGTTCAACCAATAATCCAGCCACAGTGGCTTATTACAAGGAACTTAAGACTCTGGTTACTCGAGCTATTCAGGTTGAAAAAAAAGACGTTTCAAACATATGTCAGTAGAAACGAATGTAATCCTAAAACCATGTGGAAAAATATCAAAGAAAACATTGACTTTAAACAGAGTATTGATACTCTCCCAGGTATGTGATCCGGATGAGATACATAGACAGTTTTTCAACGTACCGGGCGATAATCCGGTGGCAGAGGCTCATATAGATTTTTATAACCAGAATAAGTTTGGTTTCTTCTTCGTTTGGTCTTCCTCTTTAAAATTACTATCAGTTACCGAGAAAGACGTTGTTCAGGCTATGTGAGAATTGAAATCGAATGCCATTAACGTGGACGGCATTTCATTGGATATGCTTCTTCTATCATTTCCTTATATATTATCAACCATAACAGCTCTAATAAATAAAAGAATATCATCCGCTACATTTCCTGGTGAGTGGCTCGATGCTGTAGTGTAGTAGTAAAATACCTTGCCCCATGGAATTAAAGGATTTGCAGCCTATAAGTATTTTATCCTGCGTTTCAAAGATTCTCGAGAAAATCATCTGCAAACAACTAATGAATTTCTTGGAGTGTAATGATACTTTGCGCGTGTTACAGTATGGCTTCAGGAGACATCACGGCACTACTACCGCACTGGTGAGTCTGATGGATGATATACTTGACGCCCAAGATGAGGGAAATGTTACTTTAATGGTCTTGCTAGATTTTCTCAAGCTTTTGAAACCATAAATATAAATTTACTTTTAGCAAAACTGCGATTTTATAGTTTGGGTGAGGCCTCGGTTCTGTGGTTCACGAGTTATTTTAAAAATAGACATCAAATCGTAGAAATCGAGGAGAATCCCACAAGGATGTATTCATGGTCCAGTGCTCTTCGGCATATATTCAGGAGACGTAACAAAATGCATTAAAAACTATAGATACCACATGCTGACGACAAACAGATCTATTTCTCCTTTAAACCTCATGAACTTGACAAATTGTTAATCAATTGGTCTAAATCCAAGGCATCGGATTTAAACCCGAACAAATTCAAATATATAATTCTTGGCAGGTGCAAGTAGTTAAAAGCCTGAACCCATCCATTAAATTTAACGGCAATAAGATAGGAGTACCTCAAACACGGAAAAACTTGGGCTACTATACGACGAGAATATACGATTCGAATCTCACGTATCAGCCATTATACGTAGCTGTTTCTACAGACTCAAGGTTCTGTACCGCATAAGGGATTCTCTCGATGAAAGACTGCGTATAGTGCATTTAATCTAATTACCTAGTAATTTGATCATTACACCTTTAACGACTACATTATCTTGCCATCAGGATGAAAGAAAACATAGATACATGGTAGGCCTGAAAATCAATGTCTGGACTGTACCTAGTCCGGTCTAAAACTGACGTCGCACCGTTTTGTGGAGCGCACTGATGCCAATGTTGTCTTGTTATACTTTTGTTTTGTCAAATGTACCCTATTCTGTATTGTTTTTGTTAGTTTCAGTGTGTCTATCACAAATAAACCCTTTTTTTTTTTAAAAAAAGGCAGGGCTTAATTGCGTCAAGGCCGCGGCCGAAACAGGTGTTAATTGCCGCCGGCCCGCATAGTTGCGGGCGTAGAACCGTAAGGATACCCCGGCGGCGACGTTTGTCCGATATTACGTTTCCTACGCGCATAATGAATAATAAATGCTGTCCGTGAGGAAGGTTCTTACCACAGATAGGATGCCAGAAGGGAATTCGGATCTGATCGGCTTCAGTACCAGTCTGTCGTGCCAGACATGGTCGAAAGCTTTCACGAAGACGATAATGACAAATGTGTCTTATTATCCCTTTCTCTTTGTTGTACATTAATTTCTCACACACGCAGTTATAAGCCTGGGCATGGTGCATTTACGCGTCTTCACTGGCTCTGGATGGGATCTAGCGGTATGTGGGGCCCGAGGCACATCATAGTGCCGAATACCCACAAACACACCGCGAGTGCCATCAGTGCGCCTCCGTTGAGATGCCCTGGAACAACAAATCATCAGGGCACCGCGACGGCTAGTCAGACCCCTAAGGGACCGACTCTAGCTCCACAGATGGGGTTGTCCCGCACTAAAGGACAACCCCACCAAATTTGGGATAGTTCAATGGAGTGAGGCTCCAATCCTCGCCCCTTGCGCAAAAGTCCTCCTGTTTCTCTTTTATCCCCTCTTATAAGAGCGATCCTCCACCCGCTCTTTATCCCCCTCTTCGTATAAGAGGAGTGCAAGGAACATCCAGCTCGGTTCAATTGGCTTCGCCTGGTTTCCCCCCAGGCTACAGAGCCCCACCGCCACGACAAAGCTTAAACCATGGTGGGGGGCTTCCCTACTCTATATTATCAATATAATTAAATATATTAATGGCACTCAAAATACGATTTAATAGAAATAAAGAAATATTAGATATTATAAAAAAGAAAATTAATGTACATACATAAATCATCGATTTACAAAAATACACGATTTTAAACTGAATTATCATTCCGAAGACTCCATGACTGCACTTATAGGAATATATATTTTTCAAAATAACTTACTCGGTTTTCACAAAACTGATTTTAACACGTTGAATGTCATACTTTTCCACGACGTTCCTACCATACATTACAGTCTGTAAGAGATTACTCTTAGCTGACGTACGCAAAACCGAAACAACACATGATGCCGAACTACGAAATATCTCGAACACGATATAACTCGGTACCCCGAGTACCTTGCAAGTAATCCCCTATTCTCACGTAGCCCAGGTACATTAGAGAGTTGAGCACCGCCTTTCACTACCACCACAAGGCCTCTCTCAACACCATATACGTCTTACCGCTATAGACGAGGTAAATCTCATCAACAGTCTCGTCCCGCCACCAGTGTGCTTAAAATCTTGCCACCCATTCTAACAAGTGTGCATATGCAAGGTGTCCAATGTGATGGATATTCACAAGCTAGGCAAGCCTAGAAAATTACCCACAAGTTACCGCCCAATAAGCCTCATCAGTTCGTTGGCTAAGTTCTGTGAGAGAGTTCTCCTCGCACGCATCCAAGATGTGGTGAGGTGTAAAGAACTCTTAATTTCTTTCACATTTCTTTTTGTTCACATTTCGCGAAGTTCACGACTGTCCGTTGCAAGTACGCCGCCTCATGGAATATGCACTGCACGTATTAAATCGTAAAAATTAACATCCGACATGGGACGTCTTCTTCGACGTGGCAAAAGCGTTTGACAAATTCAGACACGAAGGCCTGATTCGCAAACTATCGTCCAGAAATGCCAGATAGGTTAGTACTTATCATTAAGGACTACATATCTAACCAGCACTTCAGATACTAGATGAGAGGGCACTCTGTCCTCCTTGCGTCCCCTCTGAGCCGGAGCCCCCAGGGCTCTATATTTTCACCAACCCTGTATAGCCTGTACACTAGGGATATCCCGCACAATCCACTGCGCTCGTCGAGTTGTTCGCACGATGGAGAATAGAACTCAACTCTGAAAAGAGTAGAGCTATATGCCATATTTATAACTATATACATATTTCACGTCTACTTTCACTAACATTATATTTTTTTAAATGCCTCGTTCGCAGCGCCGGCACCGCACACCACTCTCCCTTAAGGTATTATTGAATAACATAATAATAAATACTAAGATAATAATAATATAAAAGAGCGACCAAGCCCGACATAGTTGTTGCCTGCAGTTTGTGTATGTCTGCTGTAGATCGAGCTGACCACATGACACCTTGTTACTCCTGCTCGAGGAAGACTCTCCGTTGGTGTAACTACCTATTTTAACGATTATATACAACAAACACGCAACTTCTAAAATGAGGAGAGGTAAAGACAGAAATTTAGAGAAAAATTTGTAAAAGATCCAGTTAGAGCGATTGTTGAACAATCACCACCAAAACGGAAACACGAGACGTGTTTAGTACGTGTTTTTATAGTCTATAGCCCATTCCAGGAACTGAAAAAAAAAAACCCACTAGATTTGTGCACTGTTGGCAGTGAAAAACCCGCGCTGTATTTGAGACCGCCCTCCTTTACACACAACGTATGATCAAATTCGTCATAGATTGTTCATTGTCTAATTATTAAGTTTTATTTATCGTGAAATTAATCAGTAAATCAGCTTTCTACTTTAGTTTAATTATTATCTCAGATGTGATTTTCCTATTCTAATTTATAAATCGGTTCAATGTTATGCCTAAACGTATTTGATCTAAAGTACCTATGAAGATAGCGAAAAACCTACGGTATAATCATTTACCTTCTTTAAATATCTGTTCAATTCAGGGTGCCACAAGTCGTAATTTACCTTATATAGGCCATTGAAGTTCTACGAAATATCCCGTACCTTGCATTCAATGTGTTAAAGAAGTGCATCATTTATCCGGTACTGTAGAGGAGCGCCGTCAACCAATAGTCCATCCAAAGTAAAAAATATTTAAATGTGTATTTGCAACGTGAAAATTACTAGCATTATTTTTAAGTTGTTTTTACAAAGTGCATAATTTGACATGTGCACATGTTTTATGCGGACGGTTTCGAGACACTGAGTATTTTGGTATTTTTAAAAATCAATTGGAAATTTTAGTTTTGAGAGTCGTTAAGAGCACAGTTTTAAGCCAAGGTTCCCGTCTCTCCCTGCAAATGATATGCTAATCTCAACGTTATTGTATGTAAGTGAGTTGGGTATGTCAAAAAGTGCACGAAAGTAGAATCAACGCGGTCGTGACGAAGTTGCGAAAAATATGTGACGTTCTCCTCACCGGAGCGTTTCTTATATGAAAATAAAACAATACACCTCAAAATATACTTTAATAACTTACATCCACAGACATTTATAAACTATTGTCACATTTAAAACATTTAACTAGATATAATTACAGATAAAATACATCATTTGATCAACAGCCGTTCAACAAATACGAATACAAAATGTCACCAAAAATACCTCTATATAAAAACATCAAACCACCTACAAACATGAACTTTAAGATCTAGAAACAGTTGTATTAGCCATTTGATGTATGGAAACTAGAGAATGGTTTTTCTCGGTTAAGCAGAGAACGTCCCTATATCATATCCATTATATATTTTATTACTTTAGTTTTTCATAATTTTAAACAAATCTGCGTATGTATTGACATTAATTTTAGTATTCTTTTGTATTTATTGCGCAAGAGTGATAATAACGCGATCTTTTCTGTCTAAGCATATTATATTAACTTACAGCTTAGGCGGTCACGAAGTATCAGTTATATTGTTCAATGAAACTTAGTACAATTGTGGGCAATCTTCGATATAAACAGTCGATAATATTGCGCAATAAGCTGTATATACATTTTGCAGCCACAGACAAACCTGTTTCCTGCTCTATCTAAAGTAACTCTATAGTACCATAGTTTGCATTTGCCCATACGACCTGAGTTTCTGTGACCCTGGTTATGTGTTCAGTAGACAAAATCGGAGCTATATGTGGCGTTAGTGGCTACAGATGTCAAATAGTAATACTAAATAAACATTGCGACTACCACTAGCGAGGCCGCCTTCTGAACAAATAGGATGGCGGCATTGTAAAATTCTCAATTTCCATAGACTAAGTGACGAGAAAATAAGACAAAATTTAATTATTCGCGATGGAAATGAACAAATTGAACGAGACTTTTAATTAGATTTCGTTAAATGCAACAAATATTCGACTCTACTCTCACGGATCCAGAAACGTTGATTATAGATACATTGAGAAAAAATAAATTGACAGAGGTTTTTATTAAGTAGTGTATTAATATAATTTTTTATATAATAAATTTTTTAAATAAAATATTATAATAAAAAATATGGCATGTAGTAACTCAAAATAGCTTCTATTAATTTTATATAAGCCAGAGAAAGATATACTTCCAATTCTTCATAACTTGTTACTTCTTTTTATTTGCAAGTAATGAGTTAAGACTTTTATGTTATGTTTCTACCCGTATTAGTTAAGCATAACTTTACTCTAAATGAAGTGTCATCGACGATTTTACAAGGGCTCTATAGTATAATTATGTTAATACATGCTAACTTCAATGAACATTCGGATACTGCCAGCAGAAAGGCAAACTCCAAAAACTCCAAGATCCAAAAATCGTAGGAGACGGGAAGAATAGAGGAAAATGCAACACTTTTTCCAAAAATAATATCGAAAGACTAGTTTTACTATATTCTTTAAAAATACAGACTTATTTTGAAGTAGGCCTGTTGCAGGAAAAAGTAAACTATCACCCTAGTACAAGAAAGTATTTATACAATTTATTTAGAATTCATATTTATCACGTCGTACTCTACAGTCGAGAATTCGGACTTTTCGGAAAACTCCACTACAGTGAGATAGCTCATTTGAGGGTACGCCTACATTTTTCCATTACAATGTTATATGTTTCACAGAATCATTCAAAAATTATTTAATTACAAGACACACAAACACTTTTTGTTCCCCAATCGCATTTTTATCCAGTCCATATTGAGAGATCGTTACTTCCATTTGTGGCAAATATTCCTTTATTATCGATCAAAACAATTGAAATCATAGACCATAAACTAGCAGTCAGTATTCACTTTCAGAATGAAAAATACTAAAAAGTTTTTAATCCATATTGATGTGTCAAGTTTACGCGAATGTTTCCTACTCATTACAATAAAGGTATTTTTACGGTTAAATAATTAAATAAACCGTGACAAAATCCCTAAAAATAGTTTTATTAATATATTATTATGGCCCAATTCAACGTTTTAAAATTCTATTATAATGAAAAAGTATTTTTCGCGCCCGATTAACTGTCATTATTTGAATATGACAACCGGATTTAGCAGAAAATTCAAAATATATTTGGTTGATACGGCACAGTCGTTGGCTATAGTCCTCAACAGTTCCGACACTTTGGACATAGATGGCGTGCGAGAGGAAACACCGCCCCTAGCGACCTTACACTCCAGACAGTTAATTTCGTGCGCCCTAATATACAGATCCTTGGAACCGATGTTGTATGACCCCTTTTCATTAGTCAAGACCCCTTTGAAACGCACTTTATCGTCGGCTCTAAGTAGACGCGTATAGTTGGTGAAGGTGTGTTCTAAGACGAGCTTTATTTCAGCGTGCCGTTTTAGGAGACCACCGCTAGCTTCCATGTTCAACGTCACTTCGTAGGTATATCTGTTAAGAGAGAATACATCAATATACCCTTTGTGGCAGTAGGATAATACTTTTATTGCTTTCCAGCCAAATTCGTTCGCTTCAATCGAAGAGGTACTTCTCGATCACATAATACTGGAGTTATGTAATGTATGCTCCGTCGCGTTTCGTGCAGTCTGTGAGTGTCCGCTAGCCCATGCTGTAAGAGGAAAATGAGGATAACAAATCTACATAATCTGGTCGGGCGTCGGTACATATGTACAGACAATTAGGCCACCTGAGGCGAGCGCTGTTAAGTTAACCGTATTATAGCCGTAACGTTTGCAGCCGAGTGCAATCCGGTATACGTCAGAGCAAAACAAAATTCGTCGGCAAAAATTAACGTTAAAAATAAGGCTTAAGAACTTACTCGTCAAAATTTCTCAAATGGCATATTTTGCCGCTCTGCCTCGCCACAGTCCTCACAAACTCGCACACACCCAACCTGCCCTCCGGTCTACACTCCGTCGGAAATTCCTCCCCGTAATAACACTTGAAGTACTCCGACAATATATTGGGCAACCACGCCGCAATGTCATTCAAAGTGTTCCTAACACTCTTTACTCTCGCCTCTTTCACATAGCCCTCCCAATTTACGTTGGAACCTTCTAGAATGGAGCACTTTATTTGTGTGGTCGCCATATTGATTTCGGACCACGAGGGCATATTACACTGACTATAATAGTCTTCCCAGTTTATATGATATGCATTGTCGTAGTCATTCATAAAGTCGCTCTTTAACATGTTTTTGATGCTGGACTTCTCGTCGCCGATTAGTTCTATGAGAAAAGAGGGTAGTCCGTCATCTTGGACGTTGATGACAAATTGATTGCCGAAGTATAAGAGCGCTATGAGACCAACGAACAGCTGAAAGAGACATTTGGGTAAATGGATTGTCAAATACATCACTACAAATTCTAGGATAGGGTTCACAGAGATTCCAAAATGAAAGGGTCAGGCTAATTAGATCTAACACATGACATGAGTATGCCGCTATGGGCACAACTTAGAGTAAGTTTTTCGATGTGTTATTTCTAAATAAATTATTGTTATGTATCTTAATATTATCTGAGTCTCTTTAGTTCGTTCTTCAAAACGAGATATACCACGAACTTCAGATGTTTGACTCATGCGAAACTGCCCTCTGGATTTACGTCAAGTCGCATGTGGGCTACGCGTTGTCAGAAAGTTCACAAACGGAAGTAAGTAGGTAGGAAGAGGTAGTACCGTTCTGCATAGGAGGAGGTAGTGTAATGCATGGTGCACGACACTACCTCCTCCCATGCAATGGAATTGGGCCCGCACGACCGGGGAAGTACCTTTCGCGGACTTGATACCGGCGTAAAGTGGCAGCGTCGCTGTCCCGTTTCGTGCAGTTTGTGAGTAGTCGGTGGCCCAATGGGGGTGGATGATAAGAGGGCATCGCATCTGCGTAACAATTATGCGAATGTCCATATAAGTCGGTAGTCATGAATAGGATTCGATTCCTCGTTCGCCCCATTAAGCTATATAAAAAAAACGGGACGTGACCGTGTTCACAGGCGTATATTATATGTGAGGTGGTTCACTGAAGCCATTCATCATATAATGCCTTGGCATAATGGCTACAACTCTAGATGTATTACGTTCTGCGATACGCGGACCAAATTTCCTGGCTTATACCTCATATGTATGATCATAGCAAAAGTTATTATGTCAACATTGTAGGAAATTGTATATTGTCAAGTTTCTAGAATTTTCGTCAATATAATGCAAACAAAATAAAAACTCACCTGAAATGGTGTGACGAATTTCTTAGTAGCTTCCGATTTCGCCAGCAAACATGTCACCACCAGCCCAAGAATAAACCCCACCAACACAGTAACAGTGTAAAGCATTTTCGACATGGTAACATATTGTAGGACAGCGAATATCGGCAGGGTGGCTGTCGCGATGCCGATTAAAGGTAAGAACAAAAATGAGCAAACCAAAGCCAGAGTTCCCCTAATCAAGCCATACGTTGTACACCCGTGCGAACAGGTTATGAACATCTGCAACCAACTGAGAGTCACGCAATGTGGGAGGGTGTGCTTGAGGAATCCCTGCCAATTGTTTCTACGAGTCATCAGGATTAAAATTATCGGTATTAGAAGTGAGAAGAACACGCGAGCGTTTAAGCAAAATTCAATGCTGTTCCCGAGAATATAAGACGGATAGTTGGAGATGTGCAAATCCAGAAACCTCCAACCCTGGTGCACAACTGTGTCTTTCTCGTATGGATATTTAGCTAGGACATTGATCCCGAACGAAATCAAAGCTAACACATCTGGGTACTGCTGTTTCGTGCCAAAAGAGAAAAGAGTGAGGAACATGAGACAAAAGGATAACACACAAAACTCCGAAAAAGGCACCCATTGGGTCGCTATAAACGGATATAGGAACAAATTAACAAACAACGCCAGGAAGAACTGGATGAATGGGGAAAGATTGTTACGTAGAAACAAATTCTCTGACTCATCCGGATGGAGATTTCCATCGCTATACCTCAAAAAGAGACCAGACCATTTGCGAAAATCGATAAACTGCCGTTTGGCGTGCAACATTTTGAAGGTGCATATAATCATGGCTACAATACTGATGTAGTACAATACTAGAGGCACTAAATGATACAAATTGTCTGTACTGACAGATAAATAAGCTATCAGAAGTAAAGATAGCTCTATGTTCGATAGTCTAAAGGAGAAGGTCCCAAAGTAGTATAGGAGTTTGAGATATAGAATCTTCATGAAGACTAATGGGTGGAGAAGTGCCTGTTGCATTATGGGTATATGGTCTAGGGATTTTATGCTGGGATCAGTAAGGGTAAGTTCATAGCTGACTAGGGGCAGTTCGCCCTGACAATAATCTACTGCCGCAGTGACCAAATTGTCTACTGTGAGATTTCGTATGTCTTCGTTTGAACATCTTTCTGGATAATCTGTAATAAATATTATATATATATTGTTACATCTAGTTTTGTTTACTAGAGGGCTATTGAGCGAGAGTTTTACTTGATCTACGTGGGGCTAGTTACGGTTTTCTGTTGAGATGCAATCCTATCTGTGGTAATGGTGTTAAGTGAAACAAAGGATACGATGCGTAAACAATATAATAATACCTTAGGCAGCCCTGATGTAAATCGCAATATTGCAAATTGTTCAATATTACAAAAAATAAACTTTTTCCTCCTACGCTATAAAATTAAGGGGTTAGTGAGAAACACAAGAATGTAGTGTATGGTTCAAGTTCTATCCATGTTCCTGGGTTACTAACCATCTTCAGTGTCTTGTGTGGTCCTGACCGCTCCGTTGGTGTGTATGTGGTCACCAGCTTGTAGCCGCGAAGGCTCTAACGCCTGTTCTTCCAACGCGTCCACTACTTCATCTGGAATGATGTTTATGTTTTACAGACAAGCAGCATACCGGTTTCACTAGAATAATTCTGCTTCTATTGGTGGTAGCGTGCTTGTAAAAAGCAGGTGTTGGACTTTTGACCGATAATACCGTGTGGGATGTACATCCTACTAATGTTATAAACGTGAAAGTCTGTAAGTATGATGGATGTTTGTTACTCTTACGCATAATGACTACTGAATGGATTTTGATGAAACTTGGCAATGTTGTAGCTTCTGTACCTGAGTAACGCGAGCTATAGAAATACGAAATTTTGTCGTGGTATTTTTCTAGACAAAACCACACAATATCCATATGCGTACGAAAATCGTGGGCAACAGATGTTGACTAAAATTTCACGAGTTTTATTGTACTATCTTAAATTTCGAGAAATATATGAAATTAGCTAGTCGAACATACTTCTTGAAATTTAAAGTAACAACAGTAAAACTTTCCTGTATAAACTCTTGTTTTTGTCTCTCCCCGTGAGCCACGATTGATCGAGATCGACCGGTTGCCCACCTCTGGCATATAATATAAAGCGTTCTTTGATAGACGGACTATCTAACAGTGTTTTGTTTTCGAGTCGGAACAGTAGTTGCTGTTAAACGCGCGTTCAGCCAGCCAAACAAACTCATCAGCTTCATAATATTGGTAAAGATATGTAGGCACAACGTAGCAATAGGATGGTCAGTCAAAATGCGCTGATCCGAGGAGCCTCAGAGAATAGTACCCACAGGTAGATAATAACATTTGTCACTCTAGACGGGGAGGTACCATGATACATTTATCGTTGTTATTCTACTGGATATGTAGGTATTCTCCATTTTGGCCATTCTTCCGTTTGTCAATCCCACCTCTGCCACTACACGATTATATGGTACTATTGCCGCATTCCGCGAGTCAATAGCTACAGCCTAATCGCCACGATTGGTGGCAATGAGTAAATAGTAGGTTAAGTGTGACTGTAAATAATAAGAGGTAGTGTTATTTCTAAATTGCTACCAAATTGAGCCGGCACGAAAGGAAAGGTATCGCCAACTGACAAGATACCATCTTAAAGTGACAACAATACTGTCACATTTCGTGTCTGCATAACAATTTGGTGTACGGATCAAATGTCTTCTGCTCATCACTTGCCCGATTTGCAGTGACAATGCGTGCGTCACTACATTCTCAACGGTAACAGAGACTTGGGTTGCAACTTACCCGAATCCTCATCCAAGGCATCATCTACCCCCTTCTTGAGCGTGGTGGCGCAGATCTCGCGGATTCGCCTCTCTAGCTGTGCCGTAGTTATGTATTGTTCACCATTCGACAAACTGCGCAATCGAGGTAAATATTTTATTTTTTTAATCTTATACAGGATTTTTGTACAAAAAATGATAATGTCAATCCTATCGTAACTTATACTATGTATCTTAATCTAAAACTTAAATGTAAACAATAACTCAGCCGCATCTGACAACGGCTCGGCCATAATACTATGAAAGACGCCAGCCGACAACATATTTAATTTAGAAAGCCTACACAATTGGGACCTCTTCTCCGCATGTCCGACACATTCCGTCAGAGGATGCTGTAAATCATCAACAGTGTCGCAGCGTACACAATTGGGTGAATCAACCTTTTCTTATCAAATACGCAAATGCACCCGAAGGAACGTGTTTAGATTTCATTCGACAAGCTGTTACAATACGTTGTCTACTCATATGCGGAAGAGCAAACCATGGAACACGAGGCTCGCATTGTATGCTTTTGTACCAAACTCCTTTATTTTTAGATCATTTATCGAAATACTCTTTGAAACTGTTATAGTAAATATATTTATACTTGTGAACATTTCGGTATAATCAGGTAAGATACATGACCCAATTCCCTCTGATATCCCTTGCTTAGCTAATCTGTCCGCTTCTTCATTACCAGAGTCGATACCCATTGCAGAATCAAAGTATTTCTTTCATTAAATTCAATTAATTGGCCCAAAATTATGTATGCTATCGATACACCTCTGGACCCAGAGGCGCATCGAGTAATATGAAGTAGAGCACTTCTACTGTCAGTTGAGATAACAATTTTGCGCGCATTTATTCCGCCGTCATTATAGACACATATTTATTATTAATTTTAAATATACGATTACTATTATTAAACGAATCATAATACGCAGCCCCAAGACGGACTGGCGACTTTGAGGCATCAGTATAAATAGTATTAAATGAATTATATTCTTCACACAATTCTTGTAAAATTTCATTTTTTAAACAATCATTTAAATATTGAGATTTGAGTCGATACATAGATTTTAAAGTGGGTTTAATTATAGTTTGTAAATTAATATTGGAAGGCCAAGTATTTAGAGAATACATATCCAGAATATTAGAGGTTGATATTCATGGGCGTCGGTAGTCGTAAAAAGGCTCCGATTTCTCGTTTGCCTCCCTATTCTATAAGAAAAAATTGTCTTCCCGCCAGTTCAGTAATGGAGTCGGTATAGCCATGAGGAGCTCTACGACCCCCTTAAGGGAACGATTCTTGCATATTTTTATAGCATAGGAAGAAAAGGAGCAATCTTTTGCCGACAACCGACGCTTCTAGACATTATAGTGTCTGGGTTTTATAGCATAGGAAGAAAAGGAGCAATCTTTTGCCGACTACCGACGCTTCTAGACATTATAGTGTCTGGGTTTTATAGTGTAGGAAGAAAAGGAGCAATTTTTTGCCGACTACCGACGCTTCTAGACATTATAGTATCTGGGTCCGCATTATTGTCATGGTGACCCATAAACCGCACGGAAAATTGAGCTTTACGGCGGTATCATGTGAGCGAGAGGTACTTCCCCGGACGTGCCGGCCAAATTCGGTTCCAACGCACTGGGTACTTACCCTTAGTAAATGTTCATTTAATACGATGAATTACTAAGGTTTATTTTATTGTTATCATTTTATGTTTGATATTTACGCTCTCTCTAAAATACTCCAAGCATGTATACCCCCGTGGTTTTTTTCTCTAGGACATGAGTTTACCGAAGCTAGACTAAACACGACATCTATTCGGTAGTAGGTAAAATGGCTGCCTCGCTACTGTGTAGATTGCGGGGATCCCGAAGAATTCTGAAGTAGCTTGGGGATCGACTCGATCAATGGTTGCGTGGGGATCGATTCGGTCCATATTTTGAGGTTTCGATGAGCCCGCTAATTGGCGGATTCGGAGACACAATTTATGTGCGAACGAACTTTCGTTTTAAACTGTTTGTGATAATACAAACTTGTTTGGACCGCGGTCTGAAAATAAATAAATAAGAAAATCTTACCTGGCAAAAAGGTCCCTCGCGGCTTTCCTGGCTACCGTTTCTTGTCTGTTGGCCGCTAGACAGGACTTGGCGCGCACTATCGGTGCACTGTCCTCGTCAATCACCCCGCTTCGGATACACCTGGAAATAAGAGCATACTTCTATCACCTTCTGCGGGCCTAGTACTTTTATTGATAGTTGTAGTTACCTCAAATCAATCAATTGCACCATCCCACTAAATACAATGCAGTAGTAACTGTGGGATTAATAACTGTCGGAGCGTGGTCCACGTCAATCACCCCGCTTCGGATTTACATGACAATACCAGCATACTTCTGTGGCCTTATGGAGCCCTAGTACATTTTATTGATACTTGTCTTGTGGCATAAGTGAATCGGAGCGGAGAACTGTCCACATCTATAATCCCGCTTTCCGCGACACTTGACCAGTCAATGAATTTTATTAAGACCGTATGAGGGAACTCTTCTATGTTAACAGGTGAAACAATAAATTTATGGAGCGAAGAAAATGTTCACAAATGGTAGCAAAGTAACTATAAATATAAGGAAACTATGCATATGGCACACCGTTCACTCTGACTATCCCATTATGGAATTTGTGAAGATTATATTATTGCATTTAGATTATATTATGTCATTATTGCATTTAGAAAATTAGAAAAAAAAAATATAATTTTATGTAATTCCTGGAAAAAATAATATCTCATCTTTCAACCGTGCGTACTGCATTTTTACAATAAATTATATAAATTTTAAACTGAACATTACGAATTTGGATCTGAAATAACCTCTGTGCCACTGTCTGTGTTCCTTCGCAATTTTTTTTTGTTTGAACGCTATCTAGAAATTTTTGAAAGTTGCTAATCTAACACTATTACTGCAAATGCCTACTTGTATAATAAATGAAAAAGTTTGCAACAACATTTGGTAATCATTAACATAAACACTATTGAATGGATTATAATACTGAAATAAGACAAAAACACTTTTTAACCCGAAGAAGTATGAATGCTCTTGATACTTTATATAAAAATAAGCGTGTAATCACAAGTTGATCCACTGAGATCCAGAGCGTCATGTAAATTGAAAATATGGAACAACCCTTACATTGTTTCCTGCAACTCTTTCCTTACTTTATCCCACCCAGCTTTCCATTTGGCAAAATCTTGAGTGTCCATTTATAAAAAAAAAAACAAGAAGATAAGCAATAAAAAAACTCTAGTAACCGCGTAAACACCTAGCACCCCAACTGAATTCGCTTTCGATTGCGAAACATGATGGTATTTACAAAACAAGCTGTTATTTACATAAACAATCAATGTTTACATACCACAAGGAATGCTAAAGTATACACCCACCTCATCATACAGGCATCTTCTATTTATAATTGTTTTAGAATTATAACAAATGGATTTATGATAAGACGAAGTTTGACAGATTGGTGACAGTTGATATAATATTTTTTAAAGTCACAGAAAAGCGACCAGTATAAAAAAATGAATTACTAGCAGCGCTCCGCGGATTCGCCCACATATCTCCTCTATCATTAGAACTAGAATTTCCATAAATAGTGATATTCGTATTAATTTATTTGTAATTAAATGCCAGATGGCTTCGCGTGAATTCAAACTTAAAAAATGAGGAATTTCCAGACTAACCTATATACGAAGTGTCAATCGCTATTACACCCTATAGCGGCTAGAATATCCAGAACGCGCTTAAATACGTATCTACTCACTTTTAGTCGGTAACTTGGGCTACCCAAAAATAAACTTGCATGTTTGTAGCATAAAAAATTACGGATTTTCATACAACCTCTATCTCACACTAGGGGTATAAATTCTAAAATTCCTTCCTTAGTGAGTGTCTACTCAATAATACTACCCTACTATCACCCACAAAAGCACGTAAATCGGTATGCCCCTAGTAAACGACATTTTCATAGTATAATCCATGGAGACTAAAGGTATTGAGCGGTAAAGTAGTTAAAAGCGGCGTAATTTCTGAATGAATGAATGAAATTAGCCTACAGCCGTCCACTGATGAACGTAGTTCACTTTTGCTTCTAGTAAAATTATTATTATATAGTATTAGCGGCGGCATTTTGTGTGTATGTAAATTTTGATTAACTCATTCTATCATTTAGCGCACTTCAACATGGAACTGTAATTTGCAGCCTTTAGGGTCCCAATTTTTCAACTGTTCTATAAGTCGATTTTTCTGGCCCTTGTATTCTCCATGCCCTAAAAAATCAATCGTAGCCTTTTTGTTGATGAACCGCCCATAAACACCAATTAAACCCATAGCCTCAAGTTATACGTCTCCGGTCGTAATGTTAATAATATGCTGCAATGCACTTTGTTGAGGCACTCTACTTATGTCAGTAAGGATAGCGTTGAGCGCGATAGGAGTAAAGGCGCATTGCGAGTTGTGCCGATGTTTCTGGCCGTATTTTCAAATTGACTGTAAGATTTACATCCATATTTTTTTATGGATTTTTAGGTTTACGCGGATGTTACCTGTTATAACAAATCTGCTTTTACGGATTTTATCGCGGTTTATTTAATTATTGAACTAGTCCGATGTCTCGAAAGATTTACAGCAACTACTGTCACTGGTGGACTGTACGGGTCACCATGGTTGCTGTGAAGATAAACCGCGATAAAATACTTTAAGGTAGTTTTATTGTCTATTGTTTTTTTTTGTTTGTGTAACGTAACGTATTAAACGTTACGTTAGAATGTGTGTGCAGTCAACGCTCAGAATTAGAAATTAGAAATTTGATACAGATCTTTCTTTCATGAAGTAAGTGAGCACTAAGAAAGATTTTGAGAAATTCACACCCTAAGAGGGTGAAATTAGGGGGGTCGCTGCATTCTTCATATTCAATATTGATTGATTTTCATGCACAATTAATCTCTACCGTTAAAACCTGTGTTAGAAGACCATGTTAAACTTTTCAGTTTGATATTCTTACCTTCTTAACATTCTTCTGGCTTCCGGATGGGCTTGTTCTGTAGCACATATTAACCAGTCCAGTGCTTGTTTAAAATTTGATATTTTATCTGCTTCCAGTTCTAAAACAACAAATTATTACTGCTAAGGGTGGAACTTTTGAATAGTTCTTGTAGGAACTGACAAGAGTTTCCTAGGAGGAAACATTTCTATTTTTTTAAAGGAAATAAACATAACTTCTACGTTACAATAAAACTACTTTTACGGATTTTATCGCGGTTTATTAAATTACTTATGTAGCCCGACGTTTCAGAAGCTTTACAGCAACCATGGTCACAAGGAATCGGTGTTCACTAGGGAACACCGATTCCAGGATAGCTGTGTTCTTCCCTCAGCGTGGGATCCAGTGGAATATCCAGAACATAATCAAATCAAAAAGTAAACATAACACTTCAAGACAACAAGATATAATAAGTACTGTTTGCGTTAATCGGAACTACTAAAATTAAAATTCTTCGGGTACTTTTAAAAACTTGATACATCAAGACATTTGTCATCTCAGTCTACCTGTGACCATGATTGCTGTAAAGCTTCTGAAACGTCGGGCTACATAAATAATTTAATAAACCGCGACAAAATCCGTAAAAGTAGTTTTATTGTAATGTCTTACATTCGCATAAACTTAAGACATCAATAACTGCTACGCACATGAGCGAGTACTGTTGCTTAACCCCACTATAATAATATATAACTTTGAGATTAGCTACCCCTAACCTTTGAAGGTTTGGTGCCGACTAGCACAAGCCATGAAGGTTTGGTGCCGACTAGCACGACCCATGAAAGTTTGGTGCCGACTAGCACAAGCCATGAAGGTTAGGTGCCGACTAGCACAAGCCATGAAGGTTTGGTGCCGACTAGCACAAGCCATGAAGGTTTGGTGCCGACTAACACAAGCCATGAAGGTTTGGTGCCGACTAGTATAAGCCATGAAGGTTTGGTGCCGGCTAGCAGAAGCCATGAAGTTTTGGTGCCGACTAGCATAAGTCATGAAAGTTTGGTGCCGACTAGCACAAGCCATGAAGGTTTCGTGCCAACTAGCAGAAGCCATGAAGGTTTGGTGCCCACTAGCACAAGCCATGAAGGTTTGGTGCCAACTAGCAGAAGCCATGAAGGTTTGGTGCCGACTAGCACAAGCCATGAAGGTTTGGTGCCGACTAGCACAAGCCATGAAGGTTTGGTGCCGACTAACACAAGCCATGAAGGTTTGGTGCCGACTAGCACAAGCCATGAAGGTTTGGTGCCGACTAGCACAAGCCATAAAGGTTTGGTGCCGACTAGCAGAAGCCATGAAGGTTTGGTGCCGACTAGCATAAGCCATGAAGGTTTAATGCCGACTAGCACAAGCCAGGAAGGTTTGGTGCCAACTAGCAGAAGCCATGAAGGTTTGGTGCCAATAAGCAGAACCCATGAAGGTTTGGTGCCGACTAGCACAAGCCAAGAAGGTTTGGTGCCGACTAGCACAAGCCATGAAGATTTGGTGACTCGAAAATTGTCTAACGGCTTTGGTGCTAGCGTCCTGCTGATACGACACCATCGTTGCTGACGATGACAACTTATTTTCTTATATTATAGGCGGTTATAACATAAGAACACGAGTTGTCAAACTATAACGTAAGAAAATTTGGAATTAGGCCACCAACGTCTGTTATCATCCACATAAGGCGCTTTTTTTCAACTTTGCGCACCTTCGCCCCATCCCCCTTGGGAGACTGGGTATCAAACTGGAAACACGGGTTGGAATGCCGCCTAGGTTATGGATCTTTATATGTATATACTTTATGTATCTCTGTAATAAATATCTTAAATATATAAAATGTCTTGAATATATAAAATTTCTTATATTTAAAAAAAAAGTATTAAATATATTTTCCGTTATTTAGTGCCAATAAGATAAGTCCTTACGGTACTTAGCACAGGACTAGGCTAATGTGATGTGTAAGTCCACAGACATGATTATTATTATTATTATTACTGTGCGCTCCTATGTGAGCGAGAGATGCCTCCCTGATTGTAGAATTGCAATTCAGATACAATTAAGCATTGAACTACCTCACAATGTTCATGATACCACTATAGATCTTTGTAAGAGATGTGGCTTTGGAGGAGTTTGGTAATAAAATCTGCTGATGGCACGTCGGCATTATATAGCGGTACTCACAAGTCGCAGATTTTGGTGTAATAAATAGGATTTTTTTTATTATAAAAAATGTTTTTTTATAAATTAAGATCTTATCTTCAAAATATCTTAAGGTTGCTTTAACATTCATTTCCTTGCTGGGGAATGCTTTTGAGTATATATGAGAGACTCAGGATTGGAAAGGAAGCACCTACCATACTGAAATTACCGAACCCGTGTTCCTATTTATCTGTCAGTGAAGGAGCCATAGAAACCCAGTGGCAATTAAACAATTTTGTCTCTGTACTTGGGATGGTTAGTGTCAAACTATGTATAGGTGTGCTGGTTTCAGCAGACTCATGTTGTCAGTGTGCTGTGTGCTTAGACAATACACCAACAACTTGAGTCTACTACGGAGCAGGTGACAATCTCCCTAAGGTGTGACTCTGTGACCGTTCCTGAAGGGGCTAAAATCACTTTTGCACATCCGACCTCATACATCACACCACACAAACCCAGCTCTGTGCTAAGAATTCAAGAACTTGTGTGTACTAGATAATGGAAATATATTTACTAAACCTAAGCAGGATTCAAACCAGCGCCGTCTAGCTGAACCATGTTCAACATACCTGCTTCCTAGTACGTCAATTATGTCGTAAAAAATAACAAACTCGTACACACACCTCAGTTTTTGTAACCATAATTTTTATAAGACTATTTTATTATTTTTGTACATTCGCATTTAGTAAGTCTTGTAGCCTTTTTTCCAAAGAGTTGATAATATAATGTCAAAGATACATACCACATTTTTCTTCTAAAAGTTGTTTTGCCAAAACCACTTGTGACTCGGCACACCCATCTTCAGCCAGCTGATTCCGAAGCCTCCTCAAAGAACCTTGTGGACCATCTGTGGAATAATGGATTCCAAACAGTACATTATTTGGGTGTCTGTTTATTGAGCACAGTAAGATTTAACATTGCTATATTTTTTTACTTAGAACGCCTACACTATAAAATCTAAATACAGTTCCGGAACACTTTAAGATTGTCAGTGCCTTCTACTGATTTAATTTTCTTTCCTTTAAACTTTTTGTACTTATTTAAGCCAACTGAAAACATTCAATATTAAATAAAACTAATTTTATCGGAGAATTTGTCACTCTAAAATTAAATTAATAAACTTACCATGAAGATTCCATCGCTTTCGTCCAGAAGTCATTATCTCATGTTATAATTTACTTAATTTCCCTGAAGCAGCTTCTAAAATCTTCAAAATAAATGATTTTGTTTTATTTTTGATTTGATAGAAATTCGCGAAATTACTTTGACATGTTACTTTGCTATTTGATTACCTGTCAAATTAGCACAGATGTTCCAACATCGATTTAAAAAAAAAGATAATATGTACTGTCAAGCTTTCATAACTTCTCGCATCACCCACGCAATTTTTATTATTGCAAAATTTCAGAAGTTCTTAATTGAGCCTTGGAGTATTATGCTATCATTATCCTTGAACTATCGATTATTGTGCAAAGTATATAGATTACAAACAAAGCAACACACAAAGTTGCAAAAACGTTTTTGATTAATATATGGAAAATATCTTTTGCAATTCTTTCCTACCTGAACTGTCGGGAGCAGAAGAACTTACACTGTAAAAATCTAAGCGGGTGGGCTCTTAGCTAAAAATATAAAATAAAGAATGGGGTTGTTCTTAAAACGGAAGTATATTTTTAGTAACATCTGCCGGGCTGCTGAAATATTTATGTTAACATTCATTCCTGTATATACGTATTGACAAATAATACTGAGTATTCTTACTCAATGTTATGATCAATTCTTATTTAAGCATCTGAGAAAATAATTTTGGATGTTTTTTAACATTTTTGTAATAGAGAGTTGTTGCTTGATAGTAACCGAGCAATAGTTATTCTCCAAGTAAACATCAGTCTAAACAACTTCATCACAGTCTACAATAGGCAGGACGACCGATTTTAAAATCCTATTTTATTATGTCGCTATACGACTAGTGGACCTCGTCAAGCTGGTGATGCTGTTGATGATGATGATAAGATAATAGATATTATCGAAGTGGAAAAGAAGTGTTATAAGTTATAAGTTACAATTCGTCATATTAGCCTATTGTATGCTTGAAAAACCGGTTGTCTGTAAGTCGGTTTACGAATGATATAATTTAATGAGGTAACGGTTCTCTTATTGGTCTTTGAACAAATCATTTGATGCAGTAAGATAGATAACTTATGACGTCCTCTCGCTCGCAGACTCCGACCATTTGGAAGACAACTCGGTACGTTCCTATAGTTATTATTTTTCATTTGTTTATTAGATCCATTAACAATTGGTTATACATCTTAAGGAGATGTATTTTATTATTAGTGGTCAACCTATAACTATTACTTGAAGATGAGCTCCATATGTAAATTACAATCCTATTATTATGTAATTATTTAATACACAATTTTCCAGTTACAAAAGAAATAAGATGGTGACGTCATATATTTCTTCTTCGAAACTTCATAACTGAGAACAATTATAATTATAAAACATGTCCAAAGTATGAGATTTGAGATCGATTAATGTTGCCAACATTAGTAAATTAGTGAATAGAAAGAAAACGGTATCAGAACTATACTTTATATATGGTAAGATATTTATATTTAGTTAGGTGATATTATTAGTCAGGAAGGAAACTGCAAATTAATGCATGAAAATGAAAAATACTATAGCAGTTTAGTATTTCTTAACCCGTATGGTAGCAATAGGGTCTAAACACTTGTACAAAGTAGAAATGATATTTTTACGGAAGTGGTATTTGTTAACTCTGCAAATCACACAAATATTTCGCATGTGTACTTTTTTATTTTTATCAAATAAAAATAACGATTTTTCAATTGTCACGTGATCCTAAACAACGATAATGATGTAATATTTTTCTTACATGTAGCTAGCGATAGTTATCATGCACGTAAATATAATTAAAACAATTCAAATTAACTCTCATCCAATGTAATCCGAATAAAACTTGCACTGAATTTATTGTTAATTTAAATTTGAACTAGTGTAAAAATGGAAATAAAGTTAGTTAGCTTAGATATTTAACTGTAACTCCCGATTAAGGAATTAATATAACGGGTGTAACCGCAGGCCACAGCTAGTTACGCAATACGAAATAAAGATTTTTTCTTAAAAATACCTCTACTACAGTTTATTTTACAGGCAGAAAATGACCAAAAATAGAGGAATATAAAATATACCTGAACATTACATTTACCAATTTCTAAAAATCTTAAGAGTTATTTTATCATTACTACAGTTTTTTATTTGGCAAAAGTTGTGGTATCCAGGTTACCAAAGTCCGCAATAAAAAATAATGTTCCAAACTTTGAAGTCGATCAATATTTCAATTTTCAACGATGCACGTTTTTCAAAAATAAATATCGTGGTATCGATTGATCTGTTTCGTGTGATCGAATTTAATTCAATATAAATTGAAATGCTTACGCCACGGTTTAAGTTATCACAAGACGATAACCATGTATTTATTTCCATTAACGCGCCATATACAAACATTGGAGAGACTGAAGTGGATGTAGAAGGTGAGAATTTCCTATTTGTGTCTAGTCCCTATTTTCTTCGACTGCGCCTGCCTGGCAAAATTATCGAAAATGATAGGTCTAAAGGTACATATATATGTGATTCGGGCGATTTTAACCTTACATTCGACAAGGAAACGCCTGGTGAACATTTCGAAAACCTTGATATGATTACAAGTCTACTAGCCCCAAAAGACATTCCTGATATTAACCCAGATCTAGTTCAGATGCTAGAAGATGATGGTGTAACTGTTGAAAACGATGATGATAACGATAGTGTAGATTCAGTAAAATACACATATGGATTTGGAAATAAGATTTCAAATCAATTCTGTGAAATAGGCACTGAGTTTCCACAAATATTCGAATTAAAAACCCCTGAACGGGTGCCTGTTAATGAACGTCACATTTTGAGACGACGGTATGAAAATCACAAGTTTTCCTCGGATCACTATTTAGCAGACTTGTTTGATGATGAGCTTCTTGCACCATATCTGGAATCTAAAGTGAAATGGGATAAGCCAGAGTTTAAAATGGAAACAGAATTCACTGAGGAAGAGGTGAGCATTTTAAAAGAATTACCTAATAAACATTATATCTTAACTGAAAGTGAGAATAAGCAAATCTTTTTGGGTCTCATAGATATATTATATGGATATTGTTATGATAAACGCACTACCCTAAATGAAAGCACAATTGAATCAAGCTGGACAATTAATAAATTGTCATCAACACTGAGTTGGTTCTGTGTTTTTAATGAGTACAAAGAAGTACTTATATCTTGCTACAGACGAGCATTAATATTTCCAATATTTAGAAACTTTGAATTGTGCAATAAAGTGAAACTAGATCTTATATTATTGTTAAGGAGGGGTAAGACATTTGTCATCAAATGCTTGATAAATATATACAAAATGTTTAATACAAGTAATGACGCAAGATATATCTTAAATCAATTGTACATGAAAGATTATTTAGTGTACCTTCAGAAGTGTAGAGCTGAAGAAATTGATGAGTTGTGTAATAACATAGCCAATATTGATTTGGCAAAAACCGATTTGGATCTGGAATTGGAGGAGTTGGAATCTGCCGCCGAAATGGTACGAAATGAAGAGATTATGGAGAATGAGATGGCCATAAAAATGGCGTCTATGTCTTTACTGCCAGATCTTAAAAAGGTTAATGTATATGACTATGATGATTCTGACAGCGATGAAAGTGATTCTTCAGATTCCAGCAGCGATTCATCAGACACTTCAACAGATTTGGACTCTGATGATGATGATCCTTTCTGACAGTACTTTTTCACGCTTCTTTCTCATAAAGAAGCGTCTGATAGTCCACAATGCAGGCAATAAATTATATAATGTACGTGCACCAGGAGCGAAGTGAAGCAGTAGCAAATACTACAGATTGTTCAAAGACCTAAAGTACTTGTTACATTAAAATTTTTTGAATATGAACTTATAGAATATTAAAAAAAAAGTTCTCTGTGATACTGCAAATTGGTAATCAAGAATTGAATACATACAGATATTTTTTCAAGAGCAAATACAACAAATATTAAAATCTTTCTTGCTAAATATATTTCTATTTAGGATGCCAGTTTAAAATCTACCAATTATGTACAATTTTCACTATAAAACTATGTCAGGAATACAACTACAATAATAGCTGTGGACTTATCACACATCAGCATAGCCCTGTGCTAAGTACCGTAAGGACTTGTGTTACAGGTACTAAATCAATGGAAATATATTTAATATTTATATATATTTAAAAGATCTTATACATTTAAGATTTTTATTATAGAAATACATATAATATATCCATGACCTAGGCGGGATTCGAGCCCGCGACCTCTGGCGTAACAAGCAGACTAACTGCCACGTTACCAACTGAGCCAGCCGATCGTCAATGATAAATAATGTTTTTTCTTTGTTAGTACTATACCTTTTAGTATCACAGGGGATACATCTGATTGTAAAAATATATAAATACAACACATTGAATAAATGTCTTTTACCATTAATTGTACATCCATATATTATAATATGTACATAGTATATAAATGGAATTTAGAATACTGAGAAATTTATTTGTAATTCCCAATTGATACTTACAATAGCTTTCGATCTTCGTAGTACAAGCCTGCTCTTTAAATTATAAAGTATTGCAAAAAAAAATATAGTTGTAAAACAAACATATTAACAAATTGTATGCCTGTTAAAAATACTCGAGTATTTGTATCAATAATAACAAAAAATTGTTTAAAAAATGCTCAACATTTATATTATTACTCATATAGAAATGTATATCTCAACATTCAATAATAATCATTATCAAGTTTACATGTATACTTAGGTAAAAGTAAATGCAGTATATTATAAATTACTTCTTTAAGAACTTCATTTGTCAATAAATAAAACTTTTTTGGTTTAATAAAGCAATAAGTGCAAAAGTTATATATTATTTATATTGAAAAAAGAAGTCTTGACCGTTTTTCTAAATGCAAATTTTTTCATGCCTGAATAGGACTAGCCAGAAATTTATTATTTGAGGCACAGTATAGCTACAACTTAGGACACAAGGTAATCCCAAATCAGGATTCAGAGGAACTCATGTCTTCTGGGCAAATGTGCTACTTGTTAATGGTAAAAGTTCATATTTGTTAATGTTTGAAAGACCGCAGAGAAAACAAAAGCCTTCAATCAATACATTCTCCCCATGATGACCTACGGGGCCGAAACATGGCCTATTAAATTAGGTCTGGTTCACAAGTTTGCGGTAGCTCGACGAGCTATTGTGTTTCTTTGTCCGATAGAATTCGTAACTAAGTCATAAGACAAAGAGCTAAAGTATTCGATATCACGCGAAGCTCGTCGAAGTAGCAATAGGCTGGTCTCATACTCAGATTAACAAATGGCAGATGGGCCCGTAAAGTTGTGGAGTAGAGGCCGCGTTTTGGAAAACAAAGTGTTGGTCGACCCTTCACAAGGGGTTAAGACAATTTCCGTGCAGTAGCTGGTCTGGAATGTATGCGAGAAGCAGACCAGTTATCTTGGCATTCACTGAAAGAGGCCTATGTCCAGCAGTGGACTGATAATGTTTTAAATAATATGCAACATCTTGTTTAATAAAAAATATTTTGTGTATTAAAATATTAAACTACGAGGGCATCTTTCGATTAAGACTTGGCTTTGCTGCACCTTAGGTATACCTTAGATGTAGTGTGTTACAGTATAAATAAAACAATATTCAATGTATTGATATTTTTTTATTTCATAACCTTAACCCCTATTTAAAAATTTACTTACAATAATTATAACAAACAAACAAAACAATTTATCAAATCCGAATATTATTGCCTCTTACTGGCAAAACAATGTTATTGTATGATCAAACAAAATTGACTTAGATTTCTATACAATAAAAAAATTGTCAAAATAATTCTGTTTTGTTTTTAATTTAGTAACTGTGTTATTTTGACAGAACTGTAGTGTGTTCATGCAGAATATTCGAGTGTTAAATGCAAATTAAATGTATCTGTGCTATACACATACATATACTTGATGTTCTGTGCCGGAAGCTTTGGTATTTGTTTAATTTGCCTTTTTAAAGTACTCTTTACTTTCTTTCGGATTTGGTTTGATGGTGTCAGCATTTGAATCGGGATTCCAATTAGCAGGGCATACTGAAAGAAGAAATATTAATATATAAATATTGACATCCATATGATAGTGGTAGAGTATTTATGTTCAAAAAAAGATTTTGTATTTGAATTTTGAAACATTAATTCCAATATTTCTTTTTTACATTATATAGCATATAATATTGAATATGTAGTACAAGCACTGAGTCTTGATAGTCCTACCACTGGTGGTGGTAGTCACCACCACCAGTGGTAGGACCAGTATGAAGGATGGATGAAGGGAATGAGGGCAACACATATAGACAACCTGGTATGTGGAGGATCATTGTAATATGGAAGTTGTTAACATGAAGTTTGTTGGACCAATGCTGTGTTAAATTCGAATTGGTGACCAGAGAAGTTCCTCTTGCTTACAATGCTGACATGAATGTGATTACAAAAAGAGAGAACTCTATTGCGTAACACTTGGCTGTGCAGATGACAACACCTCCTCCCCTCATACATTTACATACTATAAGAGTTGTTTCATCTGCTTTCTTGGCCATTTATGTAATGAAAAAGCCTACCTTCACCATGTTTGTCAGCGAATTGGAAAGCTCTCACCAATCTCAAGGTCTCATCTACAGATCTGCCCACAGGCAAGTCATTTATGGACATGTGCCTCAAGACACCGTTTCTATCAATTATAAATAATCCTGAAACAAAAAAGATGAGGTTAATTCCAAGTAAGAGCCAGTGCCATTTTTGCATTGCCGTTATTTATTATATTTGTAATGAGCTTATGTTTTGTGAGCTCTACTGCACCTTTACAATGATAAGTAATCTGTGGACTCATCACACCAGATTAGCCTAGCCCTGTGCCTTAAGGACTTATGTTACAGTAACCAGACAAGGGAAATATATTTTAACTTATTTTTTTATAAATTTAAGCAATTTTATACATTAAAGATTTTGTTTATACAAATACATCATTATAATACTTAGATAAACCTCGATGACTTAGATTATATTATTGGAACTTTTTTGTATAATGATAATTTGTGTAAGGAATCCTGTGTTTTGAATATGATCGGATGTTATCTACTTAATTAAAGCCGAAGAAGATATAACTGTAAGATACAGCGTCATTTTTTCATGTATACGTATCTGAAAGGCGTAATAGCGTGACTCGCTCGCGTTTTGTGAGGTTTGTCAGCTGGTGTCTATATGGAGATTGGATGATGAGGGCACGACCTGTGAAACCTATAGTTGTTACGTGAAAATTTTAACAGCCGATGAGAGGTAGTCTCTGCATTGTAGCCGCGTTGGGCCAAAATGACTGGAGAGGTACCTCTGGTTCACAGTACATCACCTTAAATAGACAGCTAGGCTGTTGCGTTTCGTGTGGTTTTTGAGTTTTCGGTGGCACAAGAGTGAGGAGGGCAACACAATCTGTATTAGGTCAATGTCTAGGGGCGTTAGCAGTTGACAATACTGTCCCTTTTATACTGTAAAAGGAAACAACAAACCCAACTACAAGTAACATCTTGTGCGAACTAAAGCTAATGGTACATGAGATCATTCTTCTGTTTGTTTGACATCTACTAATTTACCAATTATCGATTAATTTACTAATATCAAAGGGAAGTCTATTAATTTACCCATTAGCATTTTTGTAGGTGAATTGGAACCTACCTCGTAAAGCAAATCCACCATCTAGTAAAACATCATAGTTTTGAGAAATTTCTTTTTTGTAATCTGCTAACAGGGGGATGTCTAGTTTACCCAAACCACCATCCTGAAATAAACAATGAACATTATAATAAATTGTCCAAGCAAGTCTTCGAAACTACTGAATCAATTCAATCGTGAAACGATTGTACCGATTGGCAAGTTCATTATTCTGCTAAGTAGGACAGACTTCACTATTAACGGATGCCACTCTAGTATGTACAATGACTATGCAATAAATAAATTCAGTCACATCTACTAATTTACTTTTCTAATAAAATGATAATACAAAATACCTTTCTTGGTGTGTTAATCCAAGCTAAATGACTGAACTCTGAATCTGTAGAGACGCCTATGACTTGACAATCAATTCCTGCGAATTCTTTAGCACGTTCACTGTATGCAATCAATTCGGTTGGACACACAAATGTGCTGAGAAACAAGGAAGCGAAAATTAATGATAAGTGACAATTATTTTAAACATACCAGTATTTTAAAATTTCATTTAAATTTTAACATCACAAGTTTACACTAATGTTACACATGTTTAAAGAGGTTATAAGTATTTACTTTTATTATAATATTTATATTTGCTTTGGTGGTAAAGGGTAAATATTACTTGTTACTAGAATAGCCAACTATTATCTCTCTACATACTGTATTGTAAAACTCATCTGCTTAGTCAGCGTTACTGATCATATACTGCTCATTTTTTTTACATCATATACCTTCAATTGTTTCCGAGTATCATCATCATCAGCCTGATGTCGTCCACTGCTGAACATAGGCCTCCCCATAGAGTGCCATAGGACATAGTCACGAGCCACTTGCATCCATCAGAGTATACTAGGAAATATTTCATATACTTACAAATCAAGAGGATAGAACACAAGTACTACATATTTTCCATGAAAGTCAGCCAGTTTCATCTGTTTAAACTCCCCATCCACCACAGCTGTGGCAGCAAAGTCTGGTGATGGCTTCTGTACTCTTGGAGTTAATGCTGCAGAGGCTGAGAATAAAGGTTATTATTTCATAAAAATACAAAAAAAGTAGCTGTAAGTTAGTTTCTGAGTGATATAATTCTATGTGATAATGTTTCTTTAATTGATCTGTGAATGCATAACCTGATGCTGATGGAGAGAAAGAGATGATTTGTTACATTGTTTCTCCCCCTCTAGTGTCTGAAACATGTGCATGATAATAATATAATTGCATTTTACAATTAATTTATACTTTCAAAATTATATTTTACAATTACAATTTCTTCTGAATATCAATAAATATGAATATGCTGTGGATATAAACTGATTTCTAATAGACTTTTACTTTTGTATTTATTTCATTTATCATCATCATATTTTAAAGAAATATCTGTATGTAATTTAATTACGTTCACGTTTTGTAAAAGATTCCATACTAAAGGGGGTCTTAGTGCTCTATACAATATGCAGTCCAACAAATTTGTTATGCATTGCATATTTGTCGGATTACAAGAGGTCCACTGTATAGCAAAGTTAGACTTATGCAGTACATTAAATTTAAATTTTCTTACTTCTTGATCTTGTAAATATGTGTATATTATGATATGATTTCAAAATATAGATTCCAAAGCGTATAATAAAAACATGAAATGTAGATATGAAAGTGCTGTAGTAATCGTATAAGTTATAAGTATGCAGTTTGGTTAAATTCTTACTTTAAAGTTATGTAACTAACTTACTAGTAGTAAAGCAGGACTTTTTTGCAATGGATACACCTGGCGTGAGAACCTGTAATGTGTTAATAATTAGAAAACTATTTGAGTAAAAAAAAAAAAGGTAATTAATAGTAACTTTTACCTACCCGGCGCAAACATTGTCTAACAATAAACGACATTTTGTTGTGCAATTCAATAACGCCTCTAGCGTGTTTATTTGTATCTTAGTTGAAGGTGTGATGACGAATTTTTCCTAGCGGTCCAATTGTGTATTTTAAGCTGCGGAGTACAAATTAAGTTACAAAATCTATTCTCGAATCTTAATTCCCATCAGACAAATGTCAATTGTCAATTTGGCAATGACAAATGACAGCGGCTGTTTCATCAATACATTTTTTTAAATTAAAAACAAATAAAAAACGGCATTGTGACAATTAACTTAAATACAAAATTAACAGGTATTATATAGGCAAGTATATAAATTATTTTTCACGGGCTGGTCAACATCTCCCGGTTTACTACAGCATCCTGCCCAAAGAAATATTATTAGGATACTTACCGAATACAGTGCTACACTTTGTGTTAACTGAATTAAATTGTATTTTGGAAATTGAAATCGAAGATAAATCAAATTCATTCCTTCACTGAAAGAGGTAACATGTGGCATACTAAGGGCAGCACGGTTTTTTTATCCAAATGTCTATCATCAGCCCGCATCTCATGAATTGCGATAGCCAGACGTTGAAATGTTCACAGGTGATACATCATTAATATCATCACCAATGAAAAAAACAAACTTTACTAATAAGTGTAGTTCGTTTTATACAAAATGTGTGCAGTCGCCTGTAAATATAAGCTTGCATTCTTATATAAATTATTGTGTTCGTATTTCCCGTTGATGCGTAACTGTGCCTGAGTCCAACAGTCATTTGTTTTTTCGCTGAGTTTGCTTCTCCGGTTGAGAGGGTAAGGGATAAATCAGTATTAAAATACCTATACTGATGGAAGCATCCAGTGCAGCTTCAACGGTGACTAACTAACACATCGTCCGGCGGTCTTGGTGATATTGTGGATCGTAGGGGGACATCCCCCCTTTTACCGCAGATGGGAGGGATTACGCAGGCAAGGATGCATCCTGTTTCAGGCCACTATACATACTTGTAATAATTGTAACTTATGAATTAGCTTAATAACAATTAATACGACAAAAAACTGATGATAAAAAAAAAAAAAATCATCCATTACCATACGTAGTACGTCCACTACTAGGTATATTTCTCAATCATATAGCGCTACTGAGCAGCAAATCCCTTTATCTTATCCAAGTCGTCAGCCCACTGGGGTCAATGATTATGCTTGTATCCAAATAGTGCACCACCTTTTTTTTATCAAAGCGTCAAATTGAACTCCAAACATCATTTAAAATCCGTTACACTGGGTAAGTTGTATAATTTCCGTATTCCCGTAAACATGTCTACAAAGTTTTAAATATTTTTTGCGTTACATTGCATTACATACACACATGCATATATTCCATTCCACGATGAATGCACTCTGCATTCATCTTAGAGATTAACATATATAGGGAAGGAAAGCCAGCCTAAAACGCATGCATATAAGTCGAGACAGACAGCAAATGCAGCTCTCTATTACTCTTTTGTTATTAATTAATCTCTGAGAAATGCGCATGCGAGATTAGATAGACAAAGATAGATTCAATCAAATCAACACGGACAGTCACCGTCATATGCCTGTCTATGGCTTCCCTTCTCTATATTTAGTATCTCTATGACTAGGACACAACAATAATAATTATACATAAGTTACTATATTAGTTAATAATTATTCCAGTCCGTTCCAGTATGTTAAGTGCAAAATATAACTCTAATTATCGTTCAGAATCCATTACACTGGAAAACTTTGCATAATTTCCGTATTCCCGTAAACATGTTTACAAAGTTTTAAACCGACCGTGTTGACCCGAACATTGTGAGTAATGCTTCACAGTTTTGTTAGTAATTCGAAGCGAGCATTCCGCAAAATAGTGTATTTGCAATTTGCATGTAGAAACGGGACCCTATTACGAAGACTCCCGTGCCCGCCTGCAAGTCTGAATGTCACCAGGCCGTATCTCACGGACAGTGAGTGAGTGAGTTGAAGTTTTCACATAATATTTTATTGCCGCTATTTCAACTAATAGGTTCTAAAAGCAGAAGAAATTAATTATTTAATGCTCCGTATAAAGGCGGACTATTTTAGGCATTCACTGATTAGGATGAATAAGCTTTTATCCTTTGTCGTTTTGTTTTAAATTTTATGAAGGTAAAACTTTTCATCAGTGTGAAAGTATTTTAAAAAGGTGTCTCTGTCGTATTGGTATATCACTTTGTACAATGTGTGCACACTTTAAACACTTTAAACTTATCTAAGATAAAATATTGCAAGAGCTATCTTTTAACGATTGCTGCATTACAGCCGAATTGGGATGACATGACTGGCCATGAGTTACGCTCTAAATTATAAGTAAGAGGTAGACCCCAGGAGCCTCTCGCTCACGCGGTAACCTTGAAGTATAAAATAACGCGACTGTAGACAGCTCTAATAATAAGTAAATCAAGAACACGGCTTTTGTCGATTCGTAGCGCAAATCAACCCCTCCCGTCAAGGCCCCCCCCGGGTGAGGAGGCCGGCCTCATCAGATACTCCAAACATTAAACGAGCTCAATTTTCCTTATCCACGACACCGCAACTTAAACGGCATCGTGAGCGCGCCGTCCCACTAGTGTGGGGAGGGGGACCGTTTCCCCCTTTTCGGTCCCAATAATAATTACCATAGGGTAACGCCCACAGTAAAATTCCGGTTTGTCTCTTCCCATCTGCGGGAAAAGAGGGGGGTCTGTCCCCCTATCGTATCCTTAAACCTGAAGACAAAAAAGTCTTCCGTAGTCATTCGAACTGTTAAGGCTGGACAAGCGCCGCCAATCAGTATTAGGTCCCTCCGAAAAAAAAAAGAAACCTTAAAGTAGCTGCTAAGCTATTACGTATTGGGTGGCGTGTGAGTTTCTGGTAGCCTAATGGCGGGAGGATAGAAGGATAACAACATAACCAACATATCTGCATAACAACTAGGGAGGTCTTTATGGGTATCCGTAGTCATCCAAATATTCCGAATGGTGGTTTTTTTAAATTGTAAAATTCAATAATTTCTATTATTCAATCTGGCTATTTTTCAGTACCTTTTGTTACTACATTTTTAATTCTTTTATTTTTCAGCATTTCTTTGTTACATGCTCGATTTTAGTTAGACTAACTGGCTACAGCTAGCCAGTTAAGTCCATCTTATTTATTAGATTTGTTTATATTCAGTTGACAAGTTAGTATCTATTATGTTAATTTTGAGTCCATTACAACACTTTAGTGAGGGTCTTGGTCACAGTATTGTTCCGATCCCTCCTATTATACTTTGCATGTGCGTTTGCGAAATTAAACGATCTAGAGTGTCCTTTTGGGGTTTACAGTTTGTAAGTCAAACAACCGTTTCTCCTCTTAGTTTAAAAAGAAACAAAATGTCCACAAAGATGTTGTACAGTTGCATTGGGCATCACCATATCCTCCCCCCTCCATGGCGCACAGACCGTACGAAACGATTCCGGGTAGATACACTCCCGGTCGTGTTGGTAGAGCAATACATGGTACCCGAAATGTGCTATCTCCAAATCAATACTTCTTACAGCCATGTCGGCATGATAATCGTCATTATTGGCGATGTGATTGTCGTCAATGACTCGCAAAGGCACTAGGGTATCATAATTCTTATAAGTAAATTTCGGAAATTATATTCACGTCTGCGATTGACGGGTTGATCGTCGATAAACGCCAGGCGGCTCAGACGAAAACTTAAATGGAATATCAGAACTTGTGACGTCATGCCGTGCCATCACGGTTTAGCGCCATTAGCGGACTATTAAAACTTGTTTATGTGGTTTTCGGCAGTGTAATTGCTGAATTCCTATGAGATCAGGCGCCGGTGGAAACTCAAATGGAACATCAGAACCTGTGACGTCAAACCGAGCTGTCCCGGTGTGGCTACATTAGCGAACCTTTTCTTTTGGGTGGGAATCGCCTTGGATGCGATATCAGTGAGACTATTGCGGAAATATTTCATTACGGACTAATTTATTTTGGATCACGGATATTATATTGGATCACGGACACAGCTAAAACTACGTAACTTTTGTAAGAAGTTGTGCCATGATGCATTGAATAATCATGCACAAATAGGGACGTACGAGTCCCTTAGAAGATGTTTTACTTAAGTAAGATGTGCATGACACTACATCCTCCTATGCAACGGAATAATTAATAATAAAATTAAATATAGACATCAAAATATTCCTTCCAATCGGTTACATCCTAACGTTGTAAATAGAATGAAAGCCTAAGAAAAAATATTTCCTCTCAGTATAATCACATGCGGCGCTTTTCTTAAATAGTGGTTGCACTTAGTTCAATCTATATAGTAAGTATTTTAAGTATCAGTGTTACATACATTGGAAAGTCTAAATAAATTAATTACAAAAAAATCCCATTTGAATTTTTGTGATGTCATTTCCTGCCGTCACGGTATGGAGCGGTAGTGGGCTAAAAGTCTTTTCGGGTTAAGAACGGCGTGGAGGACTCTAATTAACTACTCGCAATAGGTAGGGCCATGTTACATTGCACGTGATTTGGGTCGGTACGACCGGTGACCTGTCGCACACGTAACATCGCACTAAAGTGACAGCTCTGCTCATGTTTCGAACGGTTTATGAGATTTTATTAGCCTAATGGGAGGAGCGAAGGCAACATAGTTATGTTAAATATCTGCGTAACAAGTATCCAGGTCTCTATGGGTGTCCGCCGCCATAAGAGGCTTTGACTGATAGTTTGCTTGAACATATTAGTTTTAGTAAGAGGTAGTGCTAGGCTGTCGCAGTGTAATTGGGCCCACCAAGGTTCAAACCCTTTGGTGGCGGTGGGGCTTAGTAGCCTGGGCTGAACACAGGCGAAGCCAATTGAACCGAGGGGGATCTTTGAACCACTCTTATAAGAAGAGGGGGCTTAAAGATAAGGAGGAGGAATCGCTCTCGGTACCCCTCTTATAAGAAGAGGGGACCTAAGAGCAACGGAAAGTGGTGCTTTTGCGCATGGGGCAAGGGGCGGGGATGGGAATCTCACCCCATTGCACTGTCCCAAAGTCGGTGGGGTTGTCCTGTAGTGTTGGGCAACCCCATCTGTGGAGGTGGAGTTGGTCCCTTAGGGGGCTGACTACCCGTCGAGGTGCACTGATGATTATCTTTCCGGGGTACCTCACCAAGGGCGGCCCTGATGGTACTCGCGGTGGTTTTTGTGGGTATTCGGCACTATCATGTGCCGCGAGTCCCACACACCACTGGACCCCACCCAGGGCTGGTGAAGGCGTGTAAATGCGTTTCCCCGCGTCAACAAAAAAAAAAAATGTAATTCGGCCGGCACGGCGGGACGCCGAAGATATCTTCGGTGTCGCGTTCGCGCGGTGTATGTAGTCGGCGGCCAGTTGGAGGGGGGTACGAAACGAGGAGCACGCACTGGCAGAAGATCACGGACGTCGGTAGTCGTGACAGAAGATCACGGACGTCGGTAGTCGTGACAGAAGATCAAGGACGTCGGTAGTCGTGACAGAAGATCACGGACGTCGGTAGTCGTGACAGAAGATCACGGACGTCGGTAGTCGTGACAATGCTCCGCTTGCACCTTCGCCCCTCCTATACTATACAAGAATAAGAATTAGCAAACACTGATCATATCATGAAATTTCTTTCACTAAATACTATTATAGCTGATTGAATGTACTGTCACTTCTTGATGGAAATTCATGTTAACACTTGAATAAATAAATAGACTTTATATCCTTTTTCCACAATTAATTTATTTTTCAATTTACATTTACGACCGGTTACGACTTATCGTCACCAGGTAAACAAATATTTTGTAAGGAGGTAGAAAAATAAAAAATGTCTGCAATTAACGGCTTAAGTATGTTTCTAATGCTATCTGTGAGTCTAATTATTCAAATTTCAAAATTCAATTAATTTTATAATTGAAAAATAAATAAATTGTGGAAGAAGTATATAACGTCTATTTATATATTCAAATGTTAAATACTACTAATAATCTTAGACACAGACAGGGGGGACGTAGGCTATATTTTGTTATGATTGAACAAAAATAATGAAGGGAAAATTAAGTGGATACGGGCCGGCTGATATAAGGATTACTCTTAAGAGTCCACTTGACAATGTGTTTGGCTCAGCAGTGAAAGCGTTCAGAACCTAAGGCAATAAATATAAGTGAACAATAAAATATTAATGCGTAGCAGCAATGGAGGCATATAACTTCTTTTTATGGAGTTGCTGACGCTTTAGTTTATATTCATATCCCTTACGTTTGAGAATGTTTACTGTCCAAAGTTGCTGAACTTTTAACGAGTCGATAAAGGTGTTAACATAATATAATGCGATGTATCGTGGAATACGGGTTCAACACGCCGTTCGTTCAACTGCTGTTTGTTCCACTGGGCGGTCGTACAGCTGCTTGGTCTTTTAGATGCGCAGATGTTTTAACGATCATACCCATTTAGCGACTACCGACGCTTATTACCGTCTGTATATGTATAAGTGTTGCCATCCTTCACCCTGTCCGTTTAATGGGCCTCTGGCTATAGGATCACCATCACGGTACTTAGCTTTATGAGCAAGATGTTTTGGTTTTGCTTCACATAGGCCAATTCTTATCCAATGCAGCATGGCACTACCTCTTAGAAAAACTTTTTCATATTTTGATTATTCAAAGACCCAGTAGTTCAGTTGCCGTGTACTACCCCGTGGTTCTCGTGGTAATACAGAGTGGTTCAACAAGGTCAGTTGAACAAGATGAACGGCTGCGTGTCGTACAGTTCCCGGGTAGTTCATGTGCTCAATAGTCCAGCTGCTTGGTCGTTGGGCTGCCCAGGAGGTCGACTTCTCGGTCGTTGAGCTGCCCGGTAGTTCGACTACTCGGTCGTTGGGCTGCCCGTTAGTTCAGTTGTTCGGTCTTTGGGCTAACCGGTACACCAGTTGCCCGGTCGTTCCGCCGCCCGTCTGTTCAGTTGCCCGATTGTTCGGCTACCCGGTTGTTTATTTTAATGCAATGCAATGCAGTGAAATTATACATAAAAGACGCGTATGATAAAAAATTGGTGTATATTTCATGTCGGTGAAACTGTGTGGAGATAGTAACAGAGGTTATATTTATTTCTTCGTATGCCGTTCGGTTTGTACGAAGCTCTCGCGGACGAAGCCACGCGGGTCAGTCTTGTCTAAAACACGAAGGGATTAACTGTCGGTGGCTCCTCCTCATTAGTGGGGAGGGGGGGGGGGGGGGGGGGTTGTGTATGTACAACATATTGCTTTACCTTATACGTATGCAGATAAAGTCTAGGCTTAGGGTCTTTTCAGACGATAAGAATACGTGTTATACTTTCTGTCTGGCTGTCATTGTTGTAACACATTCTGGCATCTGCCATTGCTGCATTGCAAACCGAATTAAAGTGCGTCGACAGTCATCAAAAAGATCCAACCGCTACCTTGTCCCCTTGCTTAAGCTTTGTTATAGTGATGGGGCTCAGTAGCCTGGGGTAGACCCATACACTTTGGGCAAAGTCAATTATACTGAGGGGGCTGCTATCTGCCCCCTCTTATATGAATAGAGGACTAAAGAGCAGGAGAAGGAGGCGCCTTTGCAAATGGAACAAGGGGAGGATTGCAATCCTTCATTACACTGTCTCAAAGTTGGTGGGGTTCTCCAGTGGTGTGGGACAACGCCTCTGTGGAGGTTGTGTCGTTTACTCAGGGGATTGACTACCCTTGGTAACCCCTGTTGATGTATCACCGGGGCTCCTCACCAAAAGCGGCACTGATGGCACTAGCGTTTGTTTTCGCCACTTGACTCCACACCACTGGAGCCCGCCTCGGGCTGGTGATGGCAAGAAAATGCGTTTCCCCACGGAAAAAAAGGGCCAATGTACAAAGAAAACTTGAACTTACACGATAGATACTGATCAGCTTCTATACAATAAGCGAAGCGTATTACCGACAAACTACGGAAGAAAATGAGTGTCATTGGAAAAATCTTTTCCATGTGTCCCATTTCAGAGCCACGGAAATCGATCCCAAAAATACTTGTATACGCCGTCAATACACGAGCTGGTAATTAGAGTGTGAAGCGCCTGGTAATTTCCTGCACCCACTCGATCGGGCTGAATGGTAATTGGCGTTTGGCTCATTCCTACAGAGATTAGCCATTTCGATCGTACGATCACATTTATAATGGATGTTTATGTCCGTGATTTCACACGGGGATTTTTGTAACTTAGGTAATTTAACATTCATTAAATGCATTCTTCCTGAGCTTCCAACAAAAATAAAGTCACTTTACGATATCGAAATATCCGGGACACAACCGGACGAAATGTGTCCTGTGTATACCGGCCGCATGTGGAACCTACTGTGGATTAACGGGACCTGACCTTCGATGGCGTTGTTCTTGAGCCCCATACACAAGTACGGCAGATGAGTGGTTTGCTTTCCTCTTGACCCGGACCTGGCTTGCTCCTTTAGTCCGTCCATGGGCACGGTTTGTACTTACAATGTTTTTACAACTAATGTGACTGCCTCGTGGCCTAGTATTTGTTCGGCTCCCGGGTCAGATTAAAAGTGCTGTTAGGATTTTTGAACACCCGCTACTCGGGATAGGTTAAGCAGTCGATCCTGTGCCTGATTTTGCTCCGGTCGTGTTGCAGTCCCATCGGACTGGTCAATGAAGGAATACGGAGAGCTTACCATAAAATACAATACAGTTTAAGGTACGAGGTAGTGTCATGTTGCATTACAGCTGCATTGGGCCGTCACGGCCGGGTCGGTACATCTCGCTCTCATGATGCCATCGTAAAGTGACAGCTTTGATGTCTCGTTTCGTGCGGTCTGTAAGTAGCCGGTGGGCTATTGGAGAGGAGTAGGAAAGGCGTGCAGCATCTGCATGACAATAATGCATCTATACCGACCAGAATATATGTCTATGAGCATCGATAGTCATCAAAATACTTTTTTTTATAGGATTGGGGGCACACGGGAAATCGGAACCTTTTTACGACAACCGACGCCCATGAACATCCACATAATTACTATGTTGATGTGTTGCCTTCCTTCTCCCCCACAAAGAGCAAAATAAAAATACTCCTTGCTGGTTTTGCCCCATATAATGTAGAAAAGACGATGAAACCGCAAGAAACAACTGGCATTCTATATTTTACCAACCTAACTGATGAAGTCGCAATTTAAGTGCCAAATCAGTGTTTAGTTGTCAAAACTCTCAGCACATGATTGAAGTGTTAATGTATGCAGTTACATGCATGAAGTTAGTGCCATCTCGCATCAAGTCAGGCGCTGTAACTAGCTAAGTTAGTTAATTAACTTATGCTAACGGCGCATTAAAAGTTGTCTGCCACCCGACACTTCACGTAATGTGACGAGACGATATTAACGAAGTTTATGGAAGTTTCTGGGAGTCTCTGGAAGTCTCTGGAAGTTGCTGGGAGCTCCGATACCCTCGGGGAGGGTGCGATAAGTTTTAATACGACGCGAACGAGTTGGTAAGTAATTCGACGGATGTCCCACATATGTCAGCGATAATTGATGGTGATATATCATCATTACATTAAAACTGTTTTTACGGATTCTATCGCGGTTCATTTATGATATAGAGCATCTGAAACGTCGGGCTGGTTACATGATTAAATAAATCGTGACAAAATCCGTAAAATAGTTTTATTGTAATGTGGGTGGGTGGTGGGGACACCACGTTAGCGTAGCCCTGTGCTGAGTGCCGTAAGGACTTGTGTTACAGGTACTAGGATGTTAACGGAAATATATTTAATATTTTTATAGATTTTAGAGATATTATATATATTCAAGATTTTTATTATAGAAATACATATAATACACATATAAACAAACATCCATCACCTAGGCGGGATCCAAACCCGCGACCTCTGGCTTACCACGCGGACTAACTGCCACGCTACCAACTGAGCCAGCCGGTTGTCATATAACGTAGTCATTAATTATTATCTATTTAGCTGGCATCACCCCTCAGTCTCAATTTCGTAACTCCGGTCCTGTCGCCCGCATACAGCCTCCTTGACAAATGGACTATTCAATACAAAAATATTTTTTTATTTCGGGCCAATACTTTCTCATATTAACAAATACATTATATATTCTTCAGCTTTACATTATTAGTATAGGTTTAGAATTTACTTTTTGTTGGGAAAAATTCCTGAACATAGTAAGAGGTAGTGCCATGCTGCATACCAGTGGAAAAAACGCACCGGCGTGGCGTAAAGCGGGTTGAGATGGGTAAGTGCTCGTTTGCCGGTGAGCAAAACCTTCGTGCATCTCGACCGTCCGTAAATCGAGAGGTGGACAGGAGTATGGGTAGAGGTGGGTAGATGCTCGTTGCCCCCCCCCCCGAATGGGCCACCGGTTCCCTCACAAACCGCACGAAACTCGAAACTGAAGGTAGCACCTTACGGCGGTATTATGAGAGGAAGAGATACCTCCCAGGTCGTGCCGGCCGAATTCTGTTGCATGGGAGATGTTGTGTCAAGCACTATGCATGACCTATGCAGCATGGCACTACCTCTTGTTAAAGATGCTGACGAGCTACAGGCTAGTACAAAATTATAAAGGCACGGGCGTGTGACGTCATAGTATGTCTGCGATTTTATGTAGCGATATGTTTAAAACAAACAAAACAGGCAGACGCTCACCAGTGGACTGCTGATAGAAGCGAAAACTTGAAGCTATCTAGCAATCATGACCTGTATGTATTATCGCTGTTTTCAACCACGTTCATCCTCCGATTGTAAGATTATAGGAAGAGGTAGTGCCATGCTGCATACGAGGAGGTAGTGCCGTACAGAGTGCAAGACATTATATGATCCTATGCAACGGAACTGGGCCGGCACGACCGGGGAGGTACCTCTCGCTCACATAATACCACCGTCAAGTGATCTTTAGTGTAGCGTTTCGTGCGGTTTGCGAGTAGCCGGTGGTCCATTGCGAGATGGTGGGTTGAAAGAGGGTGAAGGCTTCTCGTTTGCCCCCTATTCTATAAAATAAAAATTACACACAAAACCCGTTAACAATGATATTTACATAATAAGGAATCACCCAACTTTAAATTTAAAAATAAAAGCCGACACATTTTTTAATCTCCTCCTGGGGCAGACGGGTATCAACAAAGTATTGTAATAAGCTGAAATTGTAACACGTGTGGCAATAACATAGGCGGCCATTTTAAAGTTTCGTTATGGCCGACACTCGAGTTTGCGGGGAAAACTTCTTCCATACCGCAGAAGATTTAATGTGAAGGTTTAAGGTCTTCGCCAACATACTAAACCGAGACTACGTAAAATTGATGCTAAGTATAATTATACTGCCTTTTCTAATTTAACTAACAGTTTTTTATTTAGCAATGACAACAAATTAAATTTATGACAGGACAACGTCTGTCGCGACGGCTGAATGTCACTAATTTGCGCAGCTAATGAGGCTTTACTTTTATATTTTTTTTCACATTTTGTTTACATTGTCGAAGTTTTCATAATCATCAAAATGTATAGGAAAATGTTACATAGCCTATGTTTACCACAGAAACTGTAGGATGCCAATGGTACACGAATTTGTTCAATCGGACCGGTAGTTTCGGAGCAAACAAACAAATAAAACAAGACAAACAAATAAACAAACGGTCAAATGTCCCCTCTTTATAATACTACTAACAGATATACATAAAAATATTGAAACAATTATCTTTTTGTTGGCACTGGGGCCCATCTAGACTGTCCTTTGATGGGAGGAAGTTTTCAGCACTGGTACGTGTCTATCAAAGCTCGCTAGCACGACTGGGGAAGTACTTCCAGCTGAGCTGTGAAGTGATCACACGTGGTCAAAATACTTCACTTAAATAATTTGCGATAAAAACAACGTATAATCCCTCTTAAGATAATTATCTGGTCGATTTAGCTTGCTACAAATATCAACAAATCTTGATGTCTTAAGTCTACACGAATGTTACTCATTACAATAAAAACTATTTTTTTAAATTACTCTTCGGGTACTTTTAATAACTTGGAACATCTGGAAGACTGTCATCGCCATCGCAGTCCACATACAGTTTTTTAAAAGCAATTACATTATCCCTGTGGTGTAACAGTGCTGGTGTCGCCTGTTAAGACCGTTAGCCGCGTGAGGTCCTGGGTACGATCCCCAGGTCGGGCAACTATTATTAAATGTTTTCAGATTATTCTGTGCATGCATTACATTGTCCGGGATTAGAATGTGCCCGAGGTGGCCATAGGCTTCCCACCTATGGCATCATGGGCCGCAGTCCCTTGGCTAATCGTGTGTGTTCTAGTATATCTACTGAACTTACGAGTTGTGGATGTACTAGCACACTACTGACTACCTATTCGGGGATAACAGGCGTTAAGGTACTTTTTTTAAATCAAATATGTAGCGATAAAATACGTAAAAATAGTTTTATTCTAATTATTAATTTTTTTATATAATAGACTCAAAAGTAACGAAGCACTGTAGTCTGTAGAAATCTTGTTCTGAAATCTCCGGAGGTTTTGGTAACAAAAAGCAAACGCGCGTGGTACCTAGTAAAATGTAATAAAATTAATTCATTACACTCCGCCCAGATTGAGAATAAATGAAGGCGATCTTATGAGAGTCCATGATTTCCCCGAGGCGCGCGGCTTGCAGTCACGGTAATTATTTTTAGACGTTTATATTTAGATGGTAATACACTCAGCTCAGTGCAGGAACTAACGACCTGCGCGAGACTAGCGCTCATTGTACTAGCAGTCGGCTGTGACATAGGCAAGACTAAACATCCGTCACTTCACATAACATTAATCGGTCTAATTTTGCAACGTATTACTTAGTAGTACGTTGGAAAACTAGACGTTATATGGCGTTGGTATTCTCTAGAAGGCTCCGATTGCTCGTTTCACCCTGTACCGTAAAACGTACGCAAAAGACGTAGGTGTTCTTCTCCTCGTATTTTTCGTTACATCGTTTCTAAAGAGGTAAAAGAACGAACGAATGGCTCAGTTGTTAACGTGGCGGGTGGCCCGTGTGTTGTTACAGAGAGCTAATAAATTTATATATATATATATATATATATATATATATATCGTATGTATTTCTATACTAAAAACCTTAATTCTAAAAAAGTATGAAATATATTTTCGTTCTTCAGTACCTGCAAAATCTGTCCTTAGAGTACTTAAAACAGGATGAGGCTAACTTGTTGTGGAATGTCCACTGATATTATTATTATTATCATTATTAAATACCTAAAATATTCCAGAGTCGTAGCCAAGTTATTGAACAAGGCTAAAGGTCGGCCTTAGAAAGTAGATCTGCTGAGGAGAAACAAAAGATCAACAGCTTTGGAGGTCATTTAAGTGGTGTTCCTATATTCAACAATAGCTGTAAGAATTTAAAAATTTTCATAGTATACGCGGGCAAACGAGCAATCAGAGCCTTTTTGCAACTACCAACGACCGTGAACAGTTGACCTCCAGTAGCTACAGAGATAGGTCGTGCGTTTGTTCTGTCAATTAATAAATCTAACTACCCCAAAATGGTTATAAACAAGTGTTATAAATGTAAAAATAATACAACAAAGAAATCACTCGGTCTAGAGTGTAGCAGATGTGGCAAATTTGTGCATGCTGATACCGCTTGTAATAAACTATTCAGTAAACAGTACCCTTAGCAAATCACGCGACATCGAATGGCGCTACGAAGACTGCCAGAAAAATATTTCATGCATGTTTCCTTCCTGACTCCGGAGGACGAGGACAACGAAAATGAACAGCTTCAGCTGAATACCATCCTAACGTGTAACCAATTGATACTCATAAACTTGTGCAATACATCAGTCGCGAACTAAATAAAACCTTCCACCATTATGTGTAACTTCTATTTAATTATGGTAAATAAAAAAAAACCTACACAATAACTGTGCCGATGCGTTGTCCTTATTTCTGCCTTTTCTCCAACAGACCATCGGCTACTCCGCCTTAAACTACTCCGCCTTAAACATATTTTAATGTCCCCAATTTCACTTACATTCTCGACGTATCTGTGGAAACTACAAATACGTCAAGCATTTGAGCTGGAAACGTACAATACTGTAAACATACTTCTTATTCATACAGTCTAAAACCAGCAGTTTCACTGAAGAAATGAGGCAATTAATCAATATAAGTTAGGGTTCTGTTAAAAACTATAGGATAAAAGGTAAAGGTGCAAAGGGATCTTAAGAAATTAATTATCTTTTATCACATCTTTTGTTCGCACACATTTCTGCCTACGGCTCGCAATTAATGATTCTTTTCGCTTAGCCGCGGTCGTTCGTTATAAAAAAAGAAGAACTCAAAAAAGGAACAAGAGTAACTTTTTATGCGTGCCAGTATTTAAGTAGTTCATAACATTATGTATAATTTTTGTTTATATTCCTTATGTCTACCTGGAGCTAGCATCAACTAAGTCCGGTCGTAGCGTCATGGTATATAGCCTATAGTCTTCCTGGGTTGTTCGACATATATTTTCTATTTGGAGCAAGTGGTTCCTCAGATTAGAGAGTTCAAAAATACAAAACTTTTCAACTTTATACAAGTAGGATGTATGAATATCCTAACCATGGTTCAAGCCTTGTCGTAGCGGTGGGGCTCAGTAGCGTGAGGTGACTCCAGACACCTCGGGCAAATCAAATTGACCCGAGGAGGGGGCTGGTTTTTGTACCCCTCTTATAAGAAGAGAGGACAAAGCAAAAAAAAGGCGGCGCTTTTGCGCAAGGGGCGAGGATGGGAGCCTCATCCCATTGTAATGTCCCAAAGTTAGTGGGGTTGTCCTTTGGTGTACGACAACCCCATGTGTGAGGGTGGCGTTAGTCCCTTAGTCGAGTTGCCATGATGATTTGTTGTTTCGGGGCACGTCACCAAAGGCGGCACTGACGTCACTCGCGGTGGTTCTTGTGGATATTCGGCGCTATAATGTGCCGCGAGCTTCACACACTACTGGACCCCACTCAGGATCAGCGAAGGCGCATATGCGTTTCTCCGCGTCAACAAAAAAAGAAGGATATATGAATATGACTGGTCATAAAGAGTTTAAATCGTTTTTTAAACACATGCAGGATCATCCCATAATTTATGCACCACGTAACGAGGCGCCTGTTTTATGGCGCGACAACGTCTTATAAATCAATATTGAAGCTTGCACGGATAGGAACGGAACGGAAAAACACGAAAGTATGATGACATAGTAATGTTACTTTGAGATAGGAGTTGCTTCTACATCTCTAGTATAAGCAGCCGATGGCATCCGCGGGGTATTCAGTTCAAACATGAGTCTCACCCACCCATCGGACCCCACCCAGGACCGATGTTATTGTAATTACCATAGCCAAAAGTAATACAAATGCTACCAAGTAATATATACTAATAATATAAAGCTGAAAAGTTGGATGCGAGTAGCAGGAGATCGGTCGTCTTGGCGATCAATGAAAGAGGCAGCTGTGGGCCCATAATGGCTGATAATGATGATGATGACGATGAAGAGTTTGTATGTTTGAATGCGCTGATCTCAAGAACTAATGTTTTAGTTAAGTTGCTAACAGGATAACTTTCCTCTGTGTTACAAAGTCTATTTTTAATCAAACGGTCAGATTAGGAGACATCTTAACGCGGGTTTTATAAACCCTAGTAAGGAATCTTAAAAACAACCAAATTGTAAGGCAGAACCACCTGTCAAAGACATGACGACACTAGATACATCGCCTAAGGACTATTAAGTATTTTTGGGGTCCCGTACCTGAAGAAAGAATCATATCAAATATTGAGATTTGCACGCAATAAATCTACACTTACCTTTTATAGAACAGGGGACGCTCACATAATACCGCTGTGAAGTGACATCTTCAGTGTCGCGTTTCGTGCGGTTTGTGAGTAGCCGATGGCCCATTAGAGGTGAAGGAGCGCACCGCATCGGCATAGTAATTTTGTGGATATTCAAGAGCGTCGGTAGCCGTAAAGAGGTATCTATTCTATATGAAAAAATACATTTCATACCATTTCAAATTGATTTACAAAAAGTACATTATACCTGCGGCTGAATTCAATCATCGGACTTCGCGCCCAAATTCAAGGTTCCGCGCGGCGAAATATCTGGTGTTGCGTCTGTTTGCTGTTTTTTCGCTGATCCAACTGCTTGCTTGCCTCTAATACCATAAAACAATGTATTTGAAAGCGAGCACTCAAATATCTGCGCATTAAGTTGAAATGTCTGCCATTGATACCGAACTCGCTATATGCAGTCTGACTCGCACTTGGCCGGTTTTTTTTTATCAAAATAAATAATATTTATGAATCGTCCGTCACGCATACCCTTGTCAGTGGCACAATGTCGGACAAATGTTTGAACATCGGTCAGTCGTTAGTACTCCGCCGCGGGCAGGTGTCAGCACGCAAATATATTGGCACCAACTGCCTTGCTAACGTGTCTATATATAAATTATATTTTGGTTATCCGATTTTTGTTACATTTTGTGATTGTATCGATCGACGATATCCCCTCCCATTATCACTCGCTTATGCAGATGTATCATTATTGTCTTGCCCTCCTTCACACCATTCCCCAGTGGGCCCTTCTGATAAACCGCAAGCCACCCTTCATTTCTGATTCATGGAGTAAACTCCAGAGGATTATGTATATCTAACACATTTCTACACTGTATACAAACGAACAGAATGATATCTACTCTAAAGGTTTTCGTAGATGTTTAATTTATTATTGATAAAATTAATGGATTTACAAAACTCAATCACCCGAAAAGTTAAATGAATTTCCGCTTGTCGCTGTCGTTTGATCGAACTTCAAAGCGACGCGTCTGGAGATGAGATCTCTCTGGAGATGCCATTTATATACCACACTCTACAGCTTCGACCTCATGTTACCAAGACAGGTAGTACAAAAATAGATGTCGTGTCGCCAATAAATTAGTATAAAATGGAATTAGACTGTGTGATACCAAGTAATTGAGTATAAAGTAGAATTCGTTTTCATGTTACCAAGTAAGTGAGCATAATATAGGACTAGACATCGTGTTATCGAGTCAATGAGTATAAAACAGAATTAGATTTCGTGTTACCAAGTAAATGAGTATAAAACAGAATTAGACATCTTGTCGACAATAAATTAGTATAAAATGGAATTAGATTGCGTGGTAACATGTAAATGAGTATAAAGTAGAATTAGTTTTCATGTTACCAAGTAAGTGATCATAATATAGGATTAGATATCGTGTTATCAAGTCAATGAGTATAAAACATAATTAGATTTCGTGTTACTAAGTAGATGAGTATAAAATGGGAATAGATTTCGTGTTACCAATAAAATAGTATAAAATGGAATTAGATCAAATGTTACCAAGTAAATGAGTATGAGATCGAATTGGATTTCGTTTTACCAAGTAAAATAGTATAAATATATAATAATATATTTTTGCTCTGATCAACGTTAATATATCTGATCTGCCTCGTGGTCTAGTGATAAGCATATACATCGAAAGTCGTGAGGTCCCGGCTTCGGTCCGCAGACCAAAGTATTATTTGAATCTTTAAAATCCTAATATCCGAGGGCAGGAAGTTGGCGGCGTTACACCCCGTGCCGCGAAGAGCACGTTAAACCGTCGGTCATCCACCTGGTGTCTCTCCGGTCGTATTGGTTGCCCTATAATATGCTCTGATGGCCCTTATCAATATTGATGGCTGCTGGCGATGAAATTCGGCCAAGATGACATTGTTATTGCTCGCAGCTCGCAGTAACGGACTATTGATGGTGCTATGTTGGGTGTCTCTCTGTTCGATAGAATTCGTAACGAAGTCGTAAGGCAGAGAACTAAAGTATCCGATATCACACTGATTCTCTCCGGTCGTGTCGGAATCGGAATAGGAGAATGAGGGAATAGAGAGTGTAGTTGTTCTGCGCACATACTTGTGCACTGTAACATGTCCTGCACTGTAGTTGGCCAGTTTCTATTGAGCCAGCCGCCGTGGCCGAAATTCGGCTAGGACGACATTATTATTATTATAGGTCTTTGCCAAATAGTGCCAAAGTTTACAGTTTTGAGCTACTTTCAAAAGCAACTGCCTGAGGGCCTTCACTATGTTGTCAGTTCACTGGGCAGGAAGCTGTCAAAAGTAAACTAAACTAAACGGCTTATGTCTCCGTCCGGTGTAGAACGAATCTCTTTTCAATTAAATGTCAGCGAACTGAAAACCTATTTCAGTCATGTTTGTCCGTTAGAGTTTAACTGGGTTTTAGATTGAACAAATCTTATAATATGCCAAACTATAGCTCGCGAGTTTATCCGCGAGGGTTTCAGTAGTTTGTGTTGTATGTAATTATAAGTTAGAATTTATGACGAATTTATGATGAATTTATGACAAGTGGCTAGTAACTAGTGTATTTATGACAAGTGGCTAGTAACTAGTATATTGATGACAAGTGGCTAGTAACTAGTATATTTATGACAAGTGGCTAGTAACTAGTATATTTGTCTGCTGTAATATGCGAACCAAAACAAAAATTCGAACAACATGATGATGATGTGAAAAAAGTTAATTCATAGTTTGTCTAAAGTATGTAAAGGTATATAATATTCGTTCTGGGTAAATAATATGTACTAGTAGTCCCTCAGCGATCGAATTGAGATCTTAATTTAAAAGAAAAAAAAAACCTTTGCGTAAAGAAATAATGAAGAGTCTTATTAATATTTTTGACATTTGACACTTTTGTTACAAAACGTGTCTTACAAGTGAATGGTTGTCATAAATTTTTATACGGCAGTTAAATTATCAAATTAGTTTAATCTGTTTCTCATTTACGCTATAATACTACATTTACTATATAAGCTTTTTTTAGTATATAGCAATAATATAATTTTCAAAATAATTGTAAAAAAAAAAATTGTAATTTCTGCGCCCAGACCTTTTTTATATTGATTATTTGTCTTCTATATAGACAGAAAAAGCTTATTTTATTTTTATATTGAGAATTGACACACAAAATGTATGCTCTTGGTATATATTAATTTTGTATATATAAATCTTCTCCTTAAAAAATGAATATATTGAGTTTCTGCACATCTTCGCTTTACAATCTTCAACTGTACCAAATTATAAATTCCATTAGCGTAGTTATTTAAAAAAGGGATGGGATGTTTTTTCTTCTCATACAAATGTATAGATGGCTCATAACTTAAAGAAAGTTAGGCATTGGACCGGTCGATTATAAATTTGGTCAAAGGGGATAGGCGAGAGGAGGGGTGAGTTGGGGTGTAATAAGGAAAACAAATTCTTTTAATCCTTTTGAAGTTCAATTTCATTGATCCGTCATCCCGTTACCTTGCATGATTAATGATGAAGTGATATACAGGTAAAATAAATGTTCATTGAAAACTTCGGAATATACTAGTGTACTCTACGCTTTCACGCGCGAAATGTATTTTTTATGGTATAGGGGGACAAGCATGCAATCGGAGCCTTTCAACGACGCCCATAAATAACACTATAAGTATGCCGATGCGTTGCCCTCCTTTTCACCCCCACCAATGGGCCACCGACTACTCGCAAATCGCACGAAAGGCGACACCTTAGGTTTAATTTTATGACGGTATCAAGTGAGCGAGAGGTACCACCCCGGTCGTGCCGGCCCAATTCCGTTACATAGGAGGATGTAGTGTCATGCACCATACATGGCACTACATGCTCCTATTTTATGTAGTTCGGTACTGGGCCCCACACTATGGAAACTCCTCTTGGACGATATCCTTAAAACGCTTTCGATCGAGGCACCGTCGCGCGCCGTTATCGAATAGAAATGTTCCACGATCTTGAACAGTTTATCGGATTGGGGCACCCGTATTAGGCTAACATTTTCCGCAGCCAAGTCCCAGACTGTGACAATTAAGGGTCGTTTTATTACGCACACAAAACCAGCTTTAATTTTATTGACGAAGGCCTACAGGTCATACAGCAGTGCGGCGCTATCAGTATTGGCCGGCGTTCTGCCCGAAAATCTGGAGGTTCTTCGAGCAGGACGCGTGTAGGAGGAGTGTGTGCGGCCCAAGGGCAAGGAGCGTAAGAAAAAGAAAAGCGCAGTCGCAGACGACGTCATCTCCACTTGGCAGTCGCTGGGCCGCGTGTGCCGGCGGGAGGGAGCCGTACTGCTTCTTTCCAGAAATTACAACGCGTCTGGCATATCAATGGGTGGAACCTGAGAACGTTATTTCACAGATACTAACAGGGCACGGGTGCTTTAGAGGCCGCATGCACAGGATAGCGTTATATGACCTGCCATCATATCCTTGTGGTCATGAAGTTGAGACCAGAGACCGAAGAGAAAACGAGCGAAACATCATGTTGAACGGCATCGAACGGAACACAGTGGGCCCAGTGTATCATCAGGATTTGGTCGCAACGGAACAGAGTTTTAGGCAATTACAGACATTTACGCATACATGGCACGCGAAGAGGAAGAACATGGCTGCATGGAGATAATCAGGACTGACGAGGCCGATGACGACTTCTATCTTTGTGGTGTCAGGCCCCAGAAAGGGGAGAGTGAAATAACGAGAGGGCACTTAAATAATGTGCAGGGAGTCAAGAATTGCACGTTGGGGACCAGAGCCGGTGAGCAAGCCCCCGAGCATCTCCTGTGATTCGCTCCGTATACCGAGAGGTGAGTAGGAGCATGGGTGGAGGTGGGTAAGCCCTCCTATACTATAAAAATACTGTTAATAACTGCCAGTATTACAATGAAATCATTTTAAAATTTAAATGACCTATCCACAGCGAACTTGAGGTAGAGTTTAACGAAGACCAAAGTAAATGTATGCAGTATTTTCATTTTGAAATTTCTTTGTAAAATGCATTTGCATTAGTACATCTAAAATTCAATACACTAAAGCTTTATTTCTTCTCAGAAGAAACGAACTTCGCTATCTTAATAATTTGCATCGCGAGCAAACAACGGTACACGTCATTGGCGGCAGCGGGTGTTTCTTTATTTTTAGCTAGCTTGCAACAAACTTATCCTTATATTCTGATAGTTATAATAAATGCTTTTAATGTTATTGATTTACAAAAATATAAGATACACCATCTTATACTGCAATGCACTATCATCCACCCATGGTGGAAGGGGGTGACGATTCCCCCTAGTCATGATAGATTAACGAGCTCTTCCAGCTCCCACCATAATGCAAGGCCAACTTTAGCTGCCGTGCGCGGGATGGGGGGCATCTAGCGCTCGTTAGAGAGGGAGGTCGTGGGGACCCAGTCGTTTGCTGTAATAATAGTTTCGTTAGGTAATCCTAAATAACTATCGAGATCCTGCCCGTATGGACACTTTATAAATAATTTTTCAATGTGAACCTTACGCGCAGGTTTGAAATTGATTTCACAAAGTGCACTATTTGACATGTGCACATCTTTTATACTGACGACTTTGAGACGCCGATTGTGTATTTTGATATTTTTGTAAGTCAATGTGTAATATGCACGATTGACATGCGTGCGCAATTGCCCATTGAATATAAGTAATTAACTCTCTTAATGCATGTAAATACTACAGGGCTACTACAAGTAAATGTGATGAAGCACGCGCAGAATATTTGAAGAAAAAGTATAGTATTTTCTGTGTGTACGGAGTACAAGGACTACGTGACATTTTATAACATCGCCATACAAAAATAAAAAAGGTACAATTAATTAAAAGCGAAACAGTTATTACAAAGTATTAGCCGCCTTAACGCCTCGTGACCCATTTTAATATCCATAAATAATGGGGCCCGACTGTAGGTACAGTTACTAACAAGTCTTTTTGTTACACTCAAAGACCAATGCGGTACGTTCGTTGCATAAATAGTGCCTCAAAGTAAGAAACATACGTACATACCTATTTTAGTAAACATTACAGATCTTTGTTTGGATATCAAAGTAAATCCTTATATAGCTGCAGGAATTATAGACATTTGTCTATAATTCCTGCATTAGCTGCAGGAATTATAGACATTTGTCTATAATATAGCTGTCCGGATAGACGTACGTTGTTCTGTCATAAATAATATTCGTGTAATAAACAATAATAATAATAGTAACTTGATAATTTTCTTAATTAATAAATAATAACTTAATAAATAGTAATAATAATAATAATAACAACTTAACAATTTTCTTTTCGTAATGGTTAAAATGAGCAACTCTACAAAATGCAACCGACATGAAGACTTATATCATCTTATAGAGTGTGATAGAAACGAATTTCGCCCATAAGAATTTATGATGGACACCAAATGTAATGAAGCTAAACTTTTCTTTCTTTTACATAATATTGTTAGTTCGAATTATTCTTAAGTTTTGTTATCCATTCGTTATATATAAGGGATTTAGGGTGAAATTTATAATTATTTAATCTTTATGATGTATACAGCCTTTAAATAAAAATATAAATTTAATTTAGACGTCGTTTCACGTTTACGACGTCTAAATTTAAAAAATAATGTTTTTTTGCCATAGTTTGTGAAATTTACGTGCGAGGCCGGGACGGAATGTTAGTTATTATATATATATATACACATCCTCAACCTAATTCCTATATTCCTAAGTGATATTATATACCACCAAATTATACAAATAGCTTTATTATATATACGATCGATTCTGCATAAACAATCGCACGTTTATGACTTGCACCATCCTCACATTTACTAAGTTTTAAATGCAAGAAATTGCGCGAGGCACTCGGTGCGCTCCTCAAGTGTCAAATAACTTGCGAGATTCGTTCATCAGGAATATGTGTTACAGCGAGAGGAAGATATTTACACATTCGTACTGGAATTTTCGCAGATAAAATATAAAATTACTAGTGATTTGACCCGGCTTCGCCCGGTGAATAGAACGTAATTATACACTAAAATTTTCCTTAGGAATAGCTCTATCTATTGGTGAATGCTGCATAAACACCCGCCCGCTACCCACTGAGAAAACTACTGAGTACATCACACACGGAAGGACATCTTTTGGGGACTTTGATTTATAACATTTATTAATATGTATAATAACGAAAGAAGCAACAGGTAGTTATAGCTGATACAAGTGACAAACTTGGATTTATCATAGATAGCCTGGCAAATAACACGGGCCAGACTACCTCAACAAATTATACATAAATTTACTCTACGTTTTATTACTCTGTCTTGTAGATCTACATGAAAATTAGTTCAGTCAACTTTGACAAAATTACTCACGGAGAGACAACTTTTGGCAAGTCTCCTTTTTAATGTATATATAAGACTATACAACAGTAGATATATATTATATGTACTGTAAGTACTACGTATAGCTCGTTACACACGTGGTGCCACGTAGCTCGTAGCAACTTTGTAGCAGCTACGCCACGCTACATAGCTGCCATGCGCTACATGCTGCGTATGGCATGTTTGCTGACGCGAGCTCATAATATTTTCCTTTGCAAACGAAACGAACTTTACAGTAGTCGCATATGCTGTGTAGACATTCGACATGCTATTCTACTAGAGAATTATGATTTATATTTAATGTTTTATTAAAAATCTCTGCCATTTTAGTGGAATTGTGCGTGATCGACTGGGGAGGCACCACACGCTCAAATTATGCCGCCATAAAGCTACATCTTCGGTGTCGCGTTTAATGCGGATTATGACCATAGGCGTCGTAATGATGTAGATCTTCATTGGTTTGGTAATTGCTCGTTACCCGTATACTTAGAAAAATATTATACCGATTAAAAATCAGAGTCTCTTCACAACAATTATTAATCATAAAACATCGGTACTTTAGAAAAGCAAACGGAAAAACAAACAGAACGCTCGAAGATGAAATTTCGAGAAGTTTTTGAATATTAATCCTTTAACTCCGGCTCTTGTTTGGCCGATGGCTCTTTTGAATTGCAAATTCTCCATTGTGCACTAGTTGTAGTTGCTTTTAACGCTCGATGGAGTGGAGGTTTTGGCGCGGGATTAACTGAGATTTTAATTACAGATGTAATAATAATAAAGTATAGATATACTAATGATTATTATTATTAAATAATGCAAAAAGTATTGCACATGTGTATTGTTGTCATGAAATGTATATCAGTGTAAAAAAAATCTGAATAAAGTTTTATTCTATTCCAATATAAAGCCGATGAGATTCTTTGTTTGAAAGCGCTAATCTCAGGAACCACTGGCCTGAATTAAAAAATATTTTCTTTTTAATGAGATAGGGGGCAAACGAGCAGGCCAGTAGTGACTACCGCCGCCTATAGACATGTGTAAGACTAGGCATCTTATAGACGCGTTGCCGGCCTTTAAGGAGTAGGTATGCTCTTTTCCTGAAGACCTCTAAGTCCTATTGGATCGAAAATATCGAGGGAGGAGCTGGTTTCACAGTACAGTTGTGCGCCAAAAAAAGTGGCGTTTCAATGGACATCAAGGTGATGGGCGTGGAACTTAGAGTTCTGTCGCGATGTCCGAATGGAATTCTGCTGCTGGTATTTAGCCGAACAAATCCTCGGAACATTTTTTGTATATATAAATAGCCAATTTATTAAGGAAGGTAACCAACTATGTAGCATAACGCCACAGCTTATAGGAACGAATTTACGGGGGTGAAACCGCAGGATGATGTCAGCCTGCTAAATAATGACGGTTTTCATTGATTTTGGTTACTAAGGCTATGTAGTGCTGCACCAGCACCAGTGGGTAGTCTCTATTACTACTAAAGACCAGCCTATGATGCTGGACGTACCAGAGCATACGAGTGTGAAAATCCTAAGCTTATGCAGATATTAAGACGAAATGAACTCTAAATTTGTAAATATAATATACAATATGTCAAATGCTAATAATTGTTTGAGACTTTCACGTCTGTTAAATATTTTGTAGTTAGCTAGCGGGTTTTAACGTGATGCTTAAAATACTTACTACAAGGTACTGGCAAAGTGTTTGCAAAAATACCTTGCTCGATGTTTCGAACGGGTTACACCAGCCGTGGTCACGAGCCGGCTCGTTATTAAAAAGATGTCACTTTACGGCGGTATAATAAGGTTAATTCAAAGTGTGTTGAGTTTTGTGAGTATATCATCGATAGTAAAAAGCGAGTTAAATTCATACCTCATCGGGAACATTGAAATTAACGAAGTTTTGTACGTAGCTTAGCTGTGCATAGAAATTATGCTACGCTTACGCACTACTGCGTTTAAATATTTATATAGAGACATCTTTTGTGGATTTTGTTTTGTAATAGTTACATTAAGAGGTAGTGCCAAGCTGTACTGCAGCGGAATTGGCCGGCACGGCCGATGTGTATTAGTTTACTTGAAGGATCGTTCATATTAAATAAGCACACTAGAGGTTTATGATCTGTAAGTATTTTAAAAGGTCTACCATACGAATATGGTTGAAAATACTGTACTGTCCAAACAATCGCAAGTAGTTACTTTAATATAACTGGGTAGTTCCTTTCACTTTTGACGACCGGGTGGCTCAGATGGTAACGTGGCGGTTAGGCCGTGTGTTAAGTCAAAGGTAGCGGGTTCGAATACTGCCTAGGTCTTGGATGTTTATTTGTATATGTGTTCACTCAGTATCCAATAAAAACAACTTCCACTGCAAACAAAGAAGACAAAGAATTTGCGTGTAAATACAGCATGATTTTCTTAACATTGATTTATTATTTGTAATATATTTTGTTAAATGTGTTTAATGTTTAATGTTGTGAGTTAACTGAATTTATCTGCAGTTAATTGTAAGAAATACTGTTGTAATTTATATTTCTTTGTGTTGTGTTCTCCTTGACATTTTTAGGCAGCCGATTAATCAAATTAGGTATTACACAAACCAATTGCCTTTTTCCATACATACCTAGGTAAATAAAATTGAATGTTATCAGATCTATTGTCTGAGTATGTTTCGTGTATCTTTTTATTACTTTCATTAAAATATTGTTCATTTAGAAGTAGAAATTGAGTTTTTCATCAAATAATTATAAACAAATAATAAATTTAAAAAAAGACATAAATATAAAAAAAAGTATGTATAAACTTTCTTAAATTTATAAAAAAATATTAAATATATTTCCGTTGTCTAGTACCTGTAACACAAGTCCTTACGGTACTTAACACAGGGCTGGGCTAACGTGGTGTGTTAAGTCCACAGATATTATTATTATTATTAGATATAACTACTTTTATTTAAACTTTTGCTAGCATAAGCTATTGGTCGCCAATTCCCATTTGATAATTTTGTTTCTATAGCATTATTTGAGGCAACAGTTTGTACAATTAATTTAGTATTCAGGGACATACCAGAATAGTAAAGAAATTGTGAACTTATTTAATCTTTGTTTCAATAATTCAAATGAATGTTGGCGTTCTTGATTCCATTGAAAAGGCGTAGCCTTTTCCTGTTATTTCTTTAATGGATTGGTGATTTTCGCAAAGTCAGGTATAAATTTTCGATAGAGACTTGTGAAAGCTACAAATCTTTTTACCTAATCGTATAGGATGTGGATAATTTTTTAGCACTTCTATTTTTTGTTTGTCAGGTTTAATTCCATCTTCCGCTATAATACGACTAAGATACAAAATGTTTTTCTGTAAGATATGACATTTTGCAGGATTTCATTTTAAATTAACAATCAGCTATTTTTGATATACTCCTATATCCTGAAAATGTTTATAATGAATTTGTAAACTTCGCCCAAATACAGCTAAGTCATCTAAATATATTAAACATTTTTCATTATGTAAGCCAGACGTTGCCACTGTAATCATTGTAGACAACGAACTTGGGTTACTTTTTAATCCTAACGGCATACGCGCCATTTGGCATTGTCATGAATAAGAGCGAAGAGTTGATTTTTTTCCAAATTAACATTATTATAACCTTGGTACGAATCTAGATTCGTGAAATGAATACTTCCACCTAAAGAAACTAAAGTCTCAGTTATATTTGGTAAAGGGAAATTATCATTTTCTATACAATAATTAAATTTTTTATAAACTATTACTAACCTCCATTTTTATTTTCTGTATCAGATTTCTTGGATACCAATAATATTGAACTAGATCCGCCGCTTTTACTAAATTCAAATATTTCTTCTTCTAACATTTTATTTATTTGATGTTTAATTTCACCTTTCTGAGAAATAGATAATCTATATTGTTTCGAAAGCATTGTTGTTTTTTTAATTCGTTTATTCAGTATTTAACAAAACTTAGTCTAATACATAGTCTCACAAAACTGCTTACGCAGTATGACTGTAAAATCTCCTGTCTAAGTTTTACAATATTATATGGTTATTTTTTAAGTTCACGTGCAAACTAAATTTTATTTTCCTGTGTCCTGATAAGGCAAAGTATCAAGCAAGTAAGGAATGCGCTTTTACTACACTCTAGGTAATTCATATTTACCTGCTGTCATCTGGTAGAGTATTTATTGACGACCCTTGAGCTACTCCCCTGATTGCCATCATAGTTATGAACAAGCATTAAATATTTATGTTTTAAGCTAACGGGTAGGATTTTGCATATTTTAAATAACTTATAATAATTTCCTTTGCAGCTATTTTGTTTTTTGTTAAATAATAATTTAAGAAATCTAATTTGAAGTGGCTCTAATTTATCAATATTACTTTTAAATATCAGACCATAACTGTTAAGACAGTAGCCAAAGGAGGGACTTGAAAACCGATAGTAAAACTTTACTAATTACATTTTTAATTTATTACAAACATGAGAGGACCATGAAAAACTTGCATCTACTTTCATGCCGAGTGATTTTTTAATTGTTCTATTGGTTTACAAAAACAGCCTGTGATATTATTGTGCATACAATCATAGCTATGGGTGTAAATTTGGGCATTTGTTAAGGATTGGTTTATGTAAGGCTTTACTGATATAGTATATTTATATATATCTGTATTAGTCAATTTGTCTCCTGATAAATAAAATATATCTGTGTACTTTGCACAAATGCTTTCAATAGCACACCGTGCTTCTTTGTTCAAGTGTCAATTTACTCTATCTGACTTTTTATTTGATTTTTCAAATAAACAAACAATGAAATCAATAAGTTTATATATCGCATCTAAACTTGTCAACGTCACATAATTTTCGGTGACATTTAGAAATCTAAATATCATCTATCCTATTAGTACTAGCTCAGTAATATTGAACTTGCGCCTAAAAAGACGCCTTTTTTTGCTGCTTTAGCCAAAACTACACAATCTGTTTGTATAAATGTATAGATTCCGTTCTGGCAGGAACATTGAAAACAACATTACGTGTATTTACTATCACATCTGATTAGAATGAAAATCTAATTGAGCTTTATAATTGTCTAAAAACTAAAAAAATACCGACATTCGAATCGCTCCAATTTGTAAGTTGTTAAAACACAAAACTTATTGCTGATGATATCTTTGACAATAGTCAAAGGTCAAATACATATCCAAATGCTTGGATTGTGCCACCTAATCCATGTATAGTTAGTTACTTTTTATTCATGGAGTAAGATGTTACAATCGAGCACATCCCTTGTAATCCAATGTCTCTAAAGACGCACCCGAATCTACTAGAAAATAATTTTCTTTCCCATAACACATTGACAAATATAACATTTGCTATCACTAGCTAAAATTACACTATCTTTATTATTCACGAAAAATCTGGTTACGCAATTTGGAGTCCGTAGTAGTATTTTCGGTATTTTGCGAAGAATCAGTTAACACATTAATATTAGTTATCCCTTGGTTTCTATAATTATGACGAAAATTACCTTTTTGGTGCCCGTGATTATTAGTCTTGCCTCGAGCCTAAGAATTGGGGATCTGTTAAAAAAAATATTATATGGTCTTATGGTCTTTTGTACATACCCAAAATTTTACCTGATGTAGCTGATGAAGTTTCCTCGTCCTTAGCTCCGTGAATGGAATATTTCAGCGAGCTATAGTTCCTACCTGAAATGATAGTACTTAACCTACGATTACTTAAGCGATCTGTACATTGTTTCATTGCCTTTTTTAATTATGTGGTTTTAAAACATCACAACGTTTTGTATTGCCATCAGCTTGCGAACCCATCCACAAAGTACTTGGTAATCTCTTTGGCCCATGATCGTCAACTGACGCCTCGTTTTGTATAATTTTCTGTAATTTACTTTGGATTACCGTTGCAACTTTCTTTGAAAATTATAATTTTTTCACATCATAAACTGAGTCACTCTCAGTTTCATATTTCAATTTCATCTTTAGCTTTGCATTCTGCGACAATCTACTTGTTAAAACGAAGTTAATCAAATTTTGTTTTCAAGCACTATCTTTTAATAAACGATCATAGTATTCGATATTATCAATTAATTGTTTTGTATTCGTCTCTTCATTAGTCATCACGGGTAAAAGGTTCAAAGCGGCCTTTGAATCAAACGAATACATACTGGCAAACGATTCAGCTGTATAAATTTGACACAATAATAAAATTTCGTCACGTAAGTAAAATAACCGACAATAATTTTCTATAAGTAAAATATCTCGAGGATATTATAATATTTACTACTGACTTTGTTCTTAAAATGTATCAACCAAGTCTAATATTATCCTTAAATTAAACCTTTGATTTATTTTGTATTAAATTTACTATCCCGGTCCTTCTTTGTCATTTGTCATTCTACTTTAATTAAAGATATCCTTATTCCCTTTAAATCTTCGTATAATGTCAAAATATTGTCTATAACTTATTATTTAGAATAAAGTAATTAAATCAATCAAATACCTGTTATTTACAACTTAACTTTAATAAACAACGCAAGTATCTGAAGAGTCCAAAGTTCATCTTGCATCGTACTATGGTATATCACTGCGTTCTGTCAGACGTCACGTGACGCGATTCATTGCTCAATATATTTATGAGTACACACACTATTGGTCAAAAAAAGGAGACGCGTAGCTAGTGATGTTATATTGATGCGAATGTTACTCAGTTACTAATTACAATAAAACTAGTTTTACGGATTTTATGGTTGGTGTAAAGATTCTGAAACGTTGGGCTAGCTAAATAATTAAGTAAACCGCGATAAAATCCGTGGAAGTAGTTTTATTGTAATAACACTGTTGGTTACTAGAAACGATTTATTTTTTAAATTAAACACTAACTGATTATACATTTAATTAAACGTACGTACACTGCCCTTTCCTTTTTAAGAAATTTTTAATCTTTTTTTTTATTAACTACGATTACTATTATAAAAGATAGTAATATGTATAGAAAGATTACATTATACAAACATACACACACAGGCGAGCTCACACACACATGCGTAAATAATTAGTCGTGTGAGTGAGTGCTGTAGCTATTATGGTGATCGTGATGATAGGACTATGAAATAAACTAAAACGTTGTTGGCTTTTTAACAAAAAACCACTGCGCTGGTCCTCAGCGGAATGTAATGAAAATCTTTTGTAGGAGCTCTTCACGCCGTGCTACAAGATATCATTGTGCAACGACGTATTACCAGGCTATTTTGAGTAATGCAATGGTTTATAAGAGGTAGTGCCATGCTGCACTGTGAGATTCTATCTATCGGTTGATTAAAACACCCGTATCCAATAGGTATTACATGCGATTACTTGCAGAAGTGCAATGTTTTTGTAATTGGCCCCATTCACCAATAAAGCTAAAAATGAAAGTAAGAGGCAGTGCCATGCTGCATTGCAGGCGTATTGCGCCTGCTCGTCCGGGGAGGTACCTGTCGTAGACATTATACCGTTGAGAAGTGACAGCTATAAATGCAACAGGCGTTTCACACGGCTTGTGAGTTTCGGATGGCTCATAAGAAGGTAGGAAGGAAGAAAGACAGCGCATCTACATGTCAACAATAATGTGTTTGTCTATGTGTGTCAGTATTGACAGATTTTGCCCTTCGGTGCGATGAAAAATTCACAGCCATTTCTTGATATACGGATCCTATAAATATGAGCAAAGGCTCACTAAAATTTACATGAATAGACAATTTAGACACAATATTTTGAATGTCATTTGTAATTAAATTAGACCTTGCAGATACTTTATCAAATGTTAACATGCGAATTTAAAATATTTAACAGTGTCTTGAAATTATCTGTGATCTGGATTGTCAATGGTATGTATAATTTATAACAATGATCTAGATGCCTTTATTATACAATTTGAGACACAATAGATCGAACACGACATCGTATCGGATGTTATAAGCACTCTAACATAGTACCAAATAAATGGCATTGAAATGGAAACGTTGGCAATTGTATGTGTGTCTATTATATAGCGCATAATTCCGGCAAGAAAACGACTATGTAGTACTACCTCTTTAATAAACGTGTAGCTTTAAAGTGCTTAGATTTAGTAAGGCGGCTACTTGGATTTGCCAGATCCAACTTCAAATTTCAATCTTTATTGCAATCATGAGTACAAAAATGTTACAAAGATCACGGTCTAAGCGGATCGGAAGCTGTTGCCTTTTTATAGTTTAGGTGGACAGGTAAAAAATCGGAATCGGAACGTTTTTACGACGCCTGCCTCCGACCGACCCTCCTTTGGTCCATCGGCTACACATACACCGCACGAAATGCGACACCGAAGATGTCACTTTACTTTACTATGTCATGATGAACGAGAGGTATCGCCCCGGTCTTACCAGACCTACTTTCTACAGGAGATTAAGTAGCTGTGCGTTGCTCTCATTTTATAATAACCTTGTAACGACGAGATACTTCGGAACTTGTATTGTTAAATACATTTTTTGCACATGGAAATTCGTATTAATTAATTTATCGTCTATTAGTTGAATTAATTCTCTGTCGTATAAAATGAGAAAGGTCTTCAGTCCCGAAGCCGTAGACTAAACACCAAAAAGACCTTTATGAAGACTTAAATAGAAGGCAGGGAATTAAAAAGACAAAAGGCTGGGTGTATGTACAGTACTACTTAACGGAGGTACTCTAGAAACTTCTATTTGACAAAAAAGCCTTTGTCATAATTAGTCTTACGAGCGAGGGAGGAATAATTAAACAACGTGAAATTAATATGTGTATTTTTGAAGGAAAATTTTATTACAATAAAATGGATGATGTTTTGAAGTCGAAACAGAAATAAAAATCTGTTTCGACTTCGAAACATCATCCATTATAAAACAAAAGCTAGTGTATAAATATTTTTAGACAGCATTCTTTAATGTTGTAACGACGGAAGCAAGGTGGAAACATAAACGCCCAGTTTCATATAAATATATATCTTTTGCTAACTGTTGGAGCTCTACCATCGCGCGTTGTATCGTCCATTACAATAAGATCCCTAATGGATCACCAATATTTATTTTTATAGGAGGTATTGCCGTGCTGTATTGCAACTGAATTGGGACGACGCGAAGGGGTGGTTACATCACGCTCACACAACACCGCCTTATGTCGCCGGTGGTCCATTGGAGAGAAGGAGGAAAGGAGGGCAAAGCGTGATCATGACAATAATGCGGACGTCTATGGGCGTCGGTAGTCATCAAAAGACCTACTATAATATATATAAATCTTACCATTGTCTTTAACAATCTTTTATTGTACAGGGGGACAAACGAGCATTCCAAGCCTTTTAACGACT
>JAFELO010000374.1:130750-142463 GCA_017140195.1 Eumaeus atala | reverse complement strand
CTGAATTGGGACGACGCGAAGGGGTGGTTACCTCACGCTCACACAACACCGCCTTATGTCGCCGGTGGTCCATTGGAGAGAAGGAGGAAAGGAGGGCAAAGCGTGATCATGACAATAATGCGGACTTCTATGGACGTCGGTAGTCATCAAAAGACCTACTATAATATATATAAATCTTACCATTGTCTTTAACTTTCTTTTATTGTACAGGGGGACAAACGAGCATTCCAAGCCTTTCAACGACTTCCAACGCCAATGAACATGAGCATAACTATGCCGATCCGTGGCCCTCCTTGTAATCTCCACCTCCCCCAACGGGCCACCAGGTACTCAAAAACCGAACGAAACGCGACATTTTACGGTGGTATCAAGTTAGCGAGAGGTACCTCCCCGGTCGTGCCGATCCAAGCCGGTTGCATAGGAGGCTGTAGTGTCATCCACCATGCATGGCACTACTTCTTCCTATGCAGCATGGCACTACCTCTTACTAAAACTGCCTTTAACTGCACGTTTGAAAAAACAAAAGTCAACAGTATTTGTCTCATCTCAAATATTTGCGCAAAATTTCTTCGGATGACTGAGAGGAAAAATCAAACGATTAATTGTCTAGTCTCTCGGGAGCTCGTTAGCTGCTCCCGGCCGCCGGCTTCTTGACAATTATCCGGTTCAATCTCCTGACAAAGTCACGATTAATTTCTGTATTTCGGGAGGAAATGTCTGTTTAGATAAAGGGCTGTTGGTTAGCATTGTGATAACGATAAATTTTATTATTTGCAAAGATAATAGAAGTTTTCTTTTTGTACCTATAATAATTAATAAGCAACAAAGTACACAAAACACATCGTTTCACAAGCGTAGCTATGCCGTAATAACCTTGGCCGTGTGTCGCACTAGAGCAATCGAGCCCTCCCACAATGCAATAGCCCGACGTAGCCATGTTTCATAGTAGAGTTATCACACAATGTAATAACCCATACGTAGAAATGTGTCGTCGAGGAGCAATCGAGCTCCCCACCATGTTTCAAGCCTTGTCGTGTGGCAGTGGGGCTCAGTAGCCTGGGGTTATCCGAGACACCTTGGGCGAAGCCAATTGAACCGAGGTGATGGCGGCTCTTAGTACCCCTCCTATAAGAAGAGGGAACTAAAGAGCAGGAGGAGGTGCCGCTCTTTGTACCCTCTTATAAAAAGAGGGGACAAAAGAGAAAAGTGGCGGCGCTTTTGCGCACGGGGCAAGGGGCGAGGATGGGAAGCTCACCCCATTGCACAGTCCCAAAGTCGGTGGGTATGTCCTGTGGTGCGGGACAACCCCATCTGTGGAGGTAGCGTCGGTCTCTTCGGGGGCTGACTTGCCGTCGAGGTGCCCTGATGATTTGTTGTTCCGGGGCACCTCATCAAAGGCGGCACTGGTGGCACTCGCGGTGGTTATTGTAGGTATTCGGCACTATATAATGTGCTTCGAGCCCCACACACCACTGGACCCCACCCAGGGCCAGTGAAGGCGCGTAAATGCGTTTCCCCGCGTCAACAAAAAAAAAAGGAGCAATCGAGCGACCACACAATGTAATGTCTCAACCGTGTGTCGTAGTAGAGCAATCGAGCTATACACAATGAAATGTCTTAGTCGTGTGTTGTAGTAGAGCTATCGAGCTATACACAATGCAATGTCTTAGTCGTGTGTTGTAGTAGAGCTATCGAGCTATACACAATGCAATGTCTTAGTCGTGTGTTGTAGTAGAGCTATCGAGCTATACAAAGTGCAATGTCTTAGTTGTGTGTTGCAGTAGAGCTATCGAGCTATACACAATGCAATGAATTATCTGTGTGTCGTTTTTGGAGCAATCGAGCTTTCACATTGTTACGGCAGCACAGGTCTATGGCCAATAAACATCATCGAATATGACGTGAACTTGGCCCGCTGTCATTGTTTCCTCATGATGACATATCGCACAGTGGACCAATGAGAGGCATTGAAAGGGATAAGTAATCTATTAATGTGTGACGGGGTGACTCCGCATCTAGACTCTTCACCACACACGCCGTTCTGTAATTTTTATTTTTCTTGGTCTGTGACCGCTAAATATGTGCACAGTGCTATCAAAAAAGTATTTATCATTTCTCCTACCTCGAAAATTATACGCATACACACACATAATGCTATAACCCTGACTTAGCCGTGTGTCGTAGTAGAACAATCGAGCTATCATACAATGTAATAACCCTGATTTAGCCGTGTGTCGTAGTAGAACAATCGAGCTATCATATAATGTAATAACCCTGACTTAGCCGTGTGTCGTAGTAGAATAATCGAGCTATCATACAATGTAATAACCCTGATTTAGCCGTGTGTCGTAGTAGAACAATCAAGCTATCATACAATGTAATAACCCTGACTTAGCCATGTGTCGTAGTAGAACAATCGAGCTATCATACAATGTAATAACACTGACTTAGCCGTGTGTCGTAGTAGAACAATCGAGCTATCATACAATGTAATAACACTGACTTAGCCGTGTGTCGTAGTAGAAAAATCGAGCTATCATACAATGTAATAACCCTGACTTAGCCGTGTGTCGTAGTAGAACAATCGAGCTATCATACAATGTAATAACCCTGACTTAGCCGTGCGTCCTTGTAGAACAATCGAGCTATCATACAATGTAATAACCCTGACTTAGCCGTGTGTCGTAGTAGAACAATCGAGCTATCATACAATGTAATAACACTGACTTAGTCGTGTGTCGTAGTAGAACAATCGAGCCATCATACAATGTAATAACCCTGACTTAGCCGTGTGTCGTAGTAGAACAATCGAGCTATCATACAATGTAATAACCCTGACTTAGCCGTGTGTCGTAGTAGAACAATCGAGCTATCATACAATGTAATAACCCTGATTTAGCCGTGTGTCGTAGTAGAACAATTGAGCTATCATACAATGTAATAACCCTGACTTAGCCGTGTGTCGTAGTAGAACAATCGAGCTATCATACAATATAATAACCCTGACTTAGCCGTGTGTCGTAGTAGAACAATCGAGCTATCGTACAATGTAATAACCCTGACTTAGCCGTGTGTCGTAGTAGAACAATCGAGCTATCATACAATGTAATAACCCTGACTTAGCCGTGCGTCGTTGTAGAACAATCGAGCTATCATACAATGCAATAATCCTGACTTAGCTGTGGGTCGTATTGGAGTAATTGAGCTATCACGTATTGCAAGCATACTGCCTCAGCCGTGCACCATTGTAGTCATTCGAACTGTTAAGGCTAGACAAGCGCCGCCAATCAGTATTAGGTCCCTCCGAAAAAGAAAGCCGTGCACCATAATTAAGTAATCGTGGTATCACGTAATGCCAGGACAGTCATAGCCGTGCATCATAGTTGAACAATTGAGGTATCACATAGTGCAGAAACATTACCTTAGCCGTACACATTAAAATCATATTAATATAATTGTGTTAGCGAGGAGCGTGTCGATAACGCCTGAGGGTTTAGTTTCAATTAACAAGCGTGTATGCATCACAATCTACTGTCGCGCTAATGACAAATATGTGTTCGACTGATTTGAGCCGAAGGGCTGCCATTATACTTGGCTGAAACTATATTTAAACAGCCCATTGGAGGGTAGGACGAAAGGAATCGACATAGTAATTACGAATTAGAAATTGATGTTACAACCCCGTGCCTCAGAGAGCACGTTAAGTTTTCCATCCTACGCCTGATTTCTCTCCGGTCGTGTCGGACTGCCGTTCCATCGGAATCGGAGACTGAAAGAACATGCACTTGTGCCTGCGTACACATCCTGCAGTTTCTATAGAGATGGCCGCCGCGACCGAAATTCATCTAAGACATTAGATTCTGTTTAACAATGCAAATAACGGGGAGTATATTCAGATATATTTTAGTGGTTTCTATGTTACAAAGTGTTATTACATTGTTATTAAGTATAAAAAGCGTAGGCACAAATATATCAGCGTTATATTATTAAACTACGGTCCGTCGTAATGTAAACAAACCGAAGGTTTAATAAACGTAAACATCGACACCTAGGCGCGTTGTGTTTACCGAAATTACTTTTGAAATTACTGAATCGATTTAGAACACTTTTATGTAAAGTAGAAAACTTTTTGTTTTCAAAGGTAAAACGGAATTTCTTCTTATCTGGTGGAAATTAATATTGTTGTTGGCAAATAATTAGGACATCTCAAGTAGACCATACTAGCAGTCCGTCCCGATATTTTACAAAATATGGGGAAACTTCATCACCATCAGCCGGACGACGTCCACTGCTGTACATAGGCCTCCACCATAAATCACCATAGATCTTGACCACGAGCCCCTTGCATGAGTCCACCAGGTAGGAAGCCGTCCCACACTCCGTCTTCCAGTGTGGGGCCGCCACCTCCCCAACTATTATCGGTTCTGCGAGCAATATGGCCTGTCCATTGCCACTTCAGCTTGCTGATTCTCTGAGTTCCTTCTCCCTAGTTCTTTTGCAAATTTCGGACCATGTCTCGTAGAGAAATACCGAGCATAGCTCTTTCCATTGTGCGCCGAGTGACTCTGAACTTGCATAAGAGGCCCAAACTTTGCGGTCAAATTCATTGACTTACGTTTTCGCATAAGGGTTTACGTTGACATCTTTTTGATTTGAGCCTAGTCCTTCAGAGGTAATGTATGATCCTAATGGCAAATTACTTTTTAAATCAGTCCAGTAGTTTTTTAGTTTTTACTATTTAACGTAAACAAACAGTGAAATGTTTCCTCTTCATAACATTATCATAGATTCCGACAGCAATACAAACTATGGTAGAATATGTTTAACTAGTTTTAGCTTCGAACCACTGTGCAGTTTTAGTTTGCCGAATGACATATACGTTGACTTAAAAGTGTTATGCGCTAAATTAATTTACGAAATAAGGCAAATAGAAGTTACCTGCCAAAGAGCATAAAGTGGGGTATTCATTAGGCAACATTGGTTGATAAATTGCTTATTTGATTTTTATAAACAAGTTTACCGTAAACATTTTCTGAAACTGCACCACCCATTAATGCCGCTAGGATGTCGCAAGTCCACATCCCTTGCTTATTGTGTAGAAATTAATGCATTGTCCAAGACCACGGCAATAACTTGATGAACAATGTTTCTTCACTTTTATTGGTTAACCAATAGCGATCCACCCGAATTTGGTCGAGAATAATAGGGTCCCAACCTTGACCAGCTATACTATAAAACTATCTCAGGAATAGCTCAATCTATTAGTGGAAACCGCATGAAAATCTGTATTGTAGATTTTGGGAAAATCGATCTAGGAGAGACTTAATTTTGGACAAATTAAATTGATGTCCATCAATATAGGCTTGATCTCAACCTAAGCTGCATGAAACGCGTAGCACGAACTACGATTAATCCATGTTAAGCTCAGCTGCATCATCAGCTTATGCTGATGCGAGCCGATTACACCTACTTCGGCTTCGCTGTGCCATCAGTTTTACACACAATGGGCGAGTGTCTAAAAGCAGCTGTTAAAATATTACTACCACTATGGCTTTGCGTGGCATTAAAGCAATATCTGTAAGTATACATATTATAGAAACAAAGTACTAAAAATATGTCCCTCTGTATGTGATATTTCGATATTTACAAAATTTCTCGTACACATTTTACGTGGTTTTTACCAATATATAGTGCTATTACCGAGGAAGGTTTTAATGTATAAATTGTTGAACTAATAAACCCCTGCTATTCAGTAGTGAAGCCGGGAATGATCGCTGGATTAATATAAATTATATCAAGATAACAAATTTATTTAATAATCGATTAGGGGACGTGCTGTGACGTTTTGAAGTGATTAAACTACAACGCAGTAATGTTACATAACAGGGACTTAAACACCGTAATAACTGTAAAACCTTCATAAGTGTTACCCATTAAATCTGTTATATAATCATTCCTCTAACACTTATAATATTTCTGTTTGTACCCTTATAAACCGATTTCTATACGTATGTGTATTTAATTCGCTATTGCTATTTTTTGCCAAAAGGGATAGAGATGCCAAGAGAGGTAAAGCATAGTTTTAAGTGAATCTTTATATTCTTGTCTATAACAGTTATTAACACTTATAGGCACGTATTTTTGTAAATAGACATAGTGTTACACTTTATTGCCGTTTTAATATAAAATAGAAATGAAAAACAGTATTCAAAACGCTTACAACGTGCCGCGATGATCTCGCCGATGTCTAAGCTGGGCAGTAAAATGAATGGATTGTATCCCAACTCTTAATTGATGGAGGACTCCAAAGACAATTCCCGGTAGATATCACACGGAGGCTAAAGGATTACAGTATGCTGCGCCATCCGTCTTGATTTGACCTTTGTTCGTAGAGTGTTATTGTATTTGTTGTCTTGTTTTTATTGTATCATCATTATCATTAAGCTGGAAGTTTAGTAAGAGGTAGTGCTACGCTTTGCAACCAAATTGGGCTGACAAGACCGGGGTGTCTCCCCGGTCCCTCTCGCTCTTATGAGGCCGGCGTAAAGTGACGGCTAACCCATTGGAGGGGAGGACGGAAGGAAGGTGACGCATCTGCAAGAAAAGATTAATGCGGATGCTTATGGACGTCGGTAGTCGTTCGATTTCTCTCGTCATCCAAATACGCCGGTTGCGAAGACACTATTTCACTTTCTGAGAGAACGTGATGAGTCTAATTATGTCATTAATATTATATATGTCGCGTATATATAATATGAATGACATGTATAGTTTCGCGTTTCGTGCGGCTTGTGAGTAGCCAGTGGTCCATTGGTGGGGGAGGTGTAATTAAGCATACTTCTCAAAGAAACTGCATGAAGTACAAAAAAGAAGAAGGCTATACATTTAGAATGCTTGGCAATTAAATAATGTGTAAAGCATTGTCAACATATGTTAATGGGCAAAAACATTACTGTCTTTTCAGATCATAAACCATTACAAAACAGGAATATAAAATCGCGAACAGATGAAGAGCTGGGAGATCTAACATTCTATTTATCACAGTATGATTTTCAAATGAAATATTCTCCTGGTAAATACAATGTTGAAGCTGATTGTCTTAGCAGAAATCCAGTCCTAGAGTCGGATGAAAACCAAGAAAAAAATTAAGAACAGTGAACATTATAAAACTAGATAATATTTTACAAGATCAAGAAAATAACGAAAACATACATTGCAGAAAAAAAAGGTTATTATCAGGAAATATTGTTTATTAAACAAAAGTTAAAGGAAAGAAAAAGATTAAGGATTATCAGAGAAATTCAGTATTGAATTATTAGAGAATTTCAGGATTATCAGAGAAATTCAGTATTGAACTCGTGGAAAATATCCACAGAAAACTAGACCACATAGGAATGAAACAAATATTGAGAATAATTAGTTCATTGTATACGTCAGAAAACATGACGAAAAACATTAAAAGAATTTGTGATAGTTTGCATATGCATAAAAAAGTCTAGAGGAATAAATAAATATGGCTTGATGTCACATTTGGGCCCAGCCACAAAACCTTTCGAGATATGCTCTATTGACAAAATTGGAGGATTCGGAGGCACAAGATCAACGAAGAAGTATATGCACCTGTTGTGAGACCACTTTACCCGGTAGGCCTATATTTCAACATTCAAGTACCCAAATTAAGCTACCTCATGGTTTTCTAGTTCAGTGCTTATCCGAATAAACTCTATCGAGTTGTATAGCCTTTAGCTAGACTTAGCTGACGATTTCATTATCGGATTGGTAGGGGATTTTTAAAAGTGAGGCTATGAAATACCCAATCAAATACCCCTTTATAAAGCGGTAAAAGGTAAGCGGTTCCGATCCTTGGTACTAAGTACGGTAATGACTTGTGTTACAGGTACAAGGAAAATATGTTTCTTATCTTTGTAAATAGATTTATGAAATTGTATTTATTTAAGTTTTTCATTATAGTAATATACACACATAAAACATGTCATAGCATGGTCTTTGGCGGCAGTCGATCGTCGGAATGCAAATTAATATTAAAAAAGTGGTGATTAATAGGAGTTCCAACGAAATCAATCACACATATAACGAGGAAAGAAATGAAACCGTTTAGGCTATAAATTTGTCGTGCATCACATACACAAATTAGTTGCTGGCAAACTCATTCTTCTAATTACTGAAGACAGAACGCACAGAAAAGGCGCTCCATGAAATATATTCCACGCGAAGATTAATTTTCCTCCTCACATTTGTGTGAAACTAAATTATCTGTGTGAAACAAAAATTGTCCACAATTTCTCATTTCCTGGATATGAAATTAAATTCTCACTGCGGTCGTGAAAATAGAAAAATTCCCACTCATTCCGTCTATCTGGAAAAGCGAAACTTTTAATTGTATGTGTGCGTATTTTGCTTTGGTTTAAAGTATATTTGAGTTCTCTTCTAAAGTAGGTTGTGGTGAATTAGACGGTTCAAATAACATCCTGTGCGCAACTTACCTTAACATTTTGCAATATTTTGTGATGACCTGTTGCCCGCAGTTTGTCTCCATAAAATTTTATTTACACTCACAAAACTAACAATTTTGTAATGCAAACAAATGTCCTTTGAAAACTACTGACGCCCATAGACATCCGTAGATTTGTTACACAGATTTGTCCCTTCGCTCCTCCCCGCCAATGGGCTGCGTACAATCAGCATGAAGCGAGACAGCTGTCACTTGACGGCGGTATTATGTGAGCAGCATATCTACCGTGCTTACGGTAAGCGCCGTCTCTTACAAAATCCTTCACTTCAGCGTTACGGTCGATCAAAGTTTTTTTCTTTTTTTTTCGAAGACACGGTGTACTAAGTAGCACCACCCCCGTCCTTCTAGATAGACGGTGTGGTGCTAGTTGGTACGAGTTCCACCAGGTTAACTCCAATCCTATCATTCCAAGAGTCCGGTGTCTCCTATGACTATATAGCCTATTGTCTTCCTCGATTAATGGACTAATCAATAGCAAATGAATGTTCATTCTTTTTGTATTGGTCAATCCACTATATATTATTAGCATAGATTTGAAGTAAATTTTGATAAGTTCTTTGATAAAAGTGTACCTGGGTAGGCTTAAGACACTGAGATCTTTGTGGCTTCTTATATTACTATGATTTATATCTATTTATGGTTTGGCTTCGTAGTAGAACTAGACTATTCGGGGAGTTAAATCACGACTAGGCTGATTTTATAGTAAACAAGCAGTCAGAGAGTTGGAGTACATGAAATTAAGCTAACATATTGAATTTTCAGCACACTCCCCCCAAAAGGCCACCAGACTGTCGGAATAATACGGCGGCGCCATGCAAGCGAGAGTTATCACGCGTTCGTGTCTACCTAATTCGGCTACATTAAACACGGTCTTAGTTATAATTACATACGTATAATACAATATCACAGACAAAAACCTATTTGTAAACCTAAAAAATTAAATTGGCAAGTTACCAGGCTTGTTGATAAGTTATCAACGATAACTGGCCGAAGCGACGAACTTAAAAAGATATAGGCAAATAAAACTTATTTACATTATATTCCATCATCTTTTCGATAATAGAACGCCAAATTTGAATTTATTCGAACTGATAGAATTTGTGTGAGGAGACCTAGAAATTTCTCTGCCGTTATTTTCTCAACAATGAAAAGAAACGAAATTCCTGCAGTGATAAAGTTTTACGTTTCAAAAAGGAAAAAGTCAACCCAGATTAAAGTCAAGCTAGATAGTGTTTTAGGTAATACTACATCTACATTGAGTATAACTTAGACCTGGGTAACTGATTTTAAACATTTGAGACAGAGCTGTGAAGACGCCAACAGTTCTTGCCGTCCAAATGAAGTCCTTCGAACATGATCAAAAAGATTAAAAAAAATCGTTTTGAATGGTCGGCGCTTAAAGTTGCGGCAGATATCAGAGATGGTAGGCATTTCCTCTGAACGTATTTTTAACATTTTACACTAACATTTACGAATGAAAAATCTTTGCGCGCGGTGGGTGCCAGGTTTGCTCCCTGTTAACCAAAAGCAACGTCGAGTGGACGATTCGACGAGTATTTGGCGCAGTAGATGAAACATAGAAACATAATTAATAATATTAATAATATCCGTGGACTTATTACAACACGTCAGCCTAGCGCTGTGATTAGTACCGTAAGGACTTGTATTACAGGTACTAGACAACGGAAATATATTTAATGTTTCGTATAAATTTAAGGAAGATTATATATTTATTGGTTTTTATTACAGAAATACATATAATACACATACATGACCTAGGCTGGATCGAAACCACAACCTCTGGCGTCAAAAAACAAAAGGCGGACGTCCATTATTATACTTCTGAAATGAAAAAAAAAAAAACAATCTAAGCAGTGATATGAGAGCAGAAAACCTGCACCAAAGGAAGCAAAAACGGTTTTATCGGCCGACAGAGTGATGGCTACTATTTTCGGGGATGCTCGAGGGATTATTTTAGTGGATTATTTGCAAAGAGCAGAAACAATAAATGGAGAGTATCATGCAAGCTTGCTGCAAAAGTTTAGTGAAGAAATCAAAAGAAACAGCCTCATTTAGCCAAAAAGAAAGTTTTATTTCTCCACGACAACGCACCTGTGTACTAGTCATGGGTTGTAGTTGCCAAACTCCACGAATTGTTGTTCGAATTGTTACCGCATCCCCCCCTATTCCCCAGATCTAGCCCGATGTGACTTTCATTTATTCCCGAATCTCAAGAAATGGTTAGGTGGCCGAAGATTTTCGTCAAATGATGAAGTCCTTTGACGCCGTAGACGAGTATTTGGGGGGGTTAGAGAAAATATTTTATCAAACTGGTGTAACGGCATTGGAGAAGCGTTCTGTACTAAATATATCGATGTAGAAGGAAACTGCGCTGAAAAGTACAATTGTTTTAAATAGTTTATTAAAGTTTTCTTTGTCGTTTCGGATATCCCACGCATAAACTAACGGTACTACGCAGTCGTAGACTTGCTACAGCCTGTGTAGCATGTCTGCTACACCATCGTAGCACTTCTAATACGTTAGAATTGCCTGCCGCGCAAGCCAAGAAAAGTTTAAATCACTTCTTTTTACTGCGTCGGAATTAGTGTAATGGTTTCGAAAGTATATTCATGTTTTAAGTTCAGGTGATTAGTTACTCATTACATTTTAGCTACTTTTACTGATTTAATTGTGGTTTATATGGCCCGACGCTTCAGAAGTTTCCATGGTTGGCATGACTCAGTCTACTTGACATGAGACACATGACAGATGTCCAGATGTCACAAGTAATTAAGAGCACCATGGTCGCTGTAAAGCTTCCGAAACGTCGGGCTTGTAAAGTAATTAAACCGCGGTAAAGTTCGTACAAGTAGTTTTATTGTGGTATGTATGTGCGTCAATTTATATGTTTCCTGCAACAGACCGACTGACTGGATGAATTTTATGGTATGATTAGTCCTCAGACACATACTGGAAACACGAGTGGCTCTCGGTAAAATCCATAGTAACATTGTAAAAAGGAAACATTTGATAGTTTTTTTATAGTATAAGGGGGCAAACGAGTTTTTTTTGTAGCATAAGGGGCATTCGACAAATCGCAGCCTTTTGATGACTATCCACGCCTATGAACATTAGCATGATTGTTACGTAGATGCAGAGCCCTCCTATCATTCACCCCCC